>CAXITT010000742.1:253802-299994 GCA_964033795.1 Lymnaea stagnalis | reverse complement strand
TTTTTTCAGTATTTTGCCATTTTAAAGCTATTTTCAAGGTTAAAAAAAAACTAAAATAAAAAAAAAAAAAAAAAAAAAAAAAACTGCTGTTATGAAAAAGAAAAAAAAATTAAAGTCTGAAAGCCATAGAGCTTGTGAAATACAAGTAATTAGTTTAAACGAAGGATCCAAGAGCATTTCAAAATGGAAACATTAGTTTTTCCAACCACAAGATGACGGCATTAACAAAAAAATCAAAACTAATAATTATTTACAGCAATGCAAGTGAAAGCGAACTTGAGAAACTTTATGAATGAGAAAGCATGAGGCTAAAAATATCCTTTTATAAACATGTTCAAAAGGAATGCTAGAAATTGACCTGATTTGTTTATGTTTTTAAAGATATTAATATTCAAGATAGAAAACCAAATTTTGCTGTTTTGATGATACATTAACTAACGTTATTTACAAGATTTGTTTAGGGACTAAATATTATGACAATATACAGTAACTAATAAGTTATTTAATCAGTAAGTATCAAATCTTTGTGAAATCAACTTGGTACCCAATGAAAAAAGAAATAAAGCTCCTTCTAGACATTCATTGATGTACTGATGATGGGTAAAATGGGAAGATCTTACCTGTTGTAGCGTTTGAGCTTTTGCAATGAGTACTTTGAGTCAGTTCCCCCTTTCGAGACTGGAAGGCTCTCCAGATTGGATTTCAGAATATTGATGGAAGACTTGAGCTCCTCTAAATACATGCTTTCCATTTCCTTTACAACAAATTTTGGATGACGTCTTGTCTGCAAATTTAAACAAAGAAATAAATTATGCAAACATTTTGCATGTGAAATAATCATTTAGGCCGACTCATTTGATAAGATGTCAACCTTAACAATAAATGATGGAAATTTTAATTTTTTTTTAGGAATTCCCAGTTTTAAGTATTTATAAATCAGAGCTCTGCAAGCCAATGTGATAAGAACATGTCAACACAAAAGGTAAAAGGGCTGGCTTATTACCCATTTTTCAAAATTTTGCAGTCACATAATGGCTCATTATGTCAACGGCTAGTAAAATGGAACAAGGTCCATCTGCCTGGCTGTGCCATACAACATATCTGAAACTTGGGACACTACTTGCTGCCTTAGCCTCCCCAAGGCAATCATTGGGCACGAAGTTAAAAGGTGTCCCACTGTTTCTGGGGCCGGTATGCAAAGCCAGCAGTTGGTGTCCTTGTTGTGGAGTAGAATTGTATTGGGCGGACGTCCCTCTGAGTCACCTAGTGCTGCTGCAGGCATTTCAGTTTTCACAACAATCAGATTTGATTGGTTTGGAATGTTAGTGTGAATGCCTCTGACTTTGGTGCTGTCCACCAAACAAATAACTACCGAAATAGGTGACTGACACTGGTAGCTGGGCAGCCCAGGCTTTTGTCAGTGTATCTGCTTTTTCCTTGCCCCTAAGGTCCACACGTGACCTGGGATTCATTGCATTGTGACATACGCACATACTTTTTGATGAAACTACTAAAACAATCGATAACCTAAACTTTTGTAGAGCACCATCAAGTATCTATTTATAAAGGCTTCTGCATAAATGTAATGAGCTACTGCACGAAGCCCACCAAATGTCCCATTTCACATCAGCAAAAGTATTTTTCAGATCACCATGACCAGGTGAGGAAGCTACAGCTCCTCAGGGCTCTGCATACATTTGGGAACCTTTGCATTGGATTATTTTTAAAAAAAAAAACAGCAACACTGCTCAATCCAAATGTGTTTCACCAAGGCTAAAAAGCCCTGATAACAATACAGTGCAAACAAAAAAATTAATACTTTTTTTGAAATCCCATAATAAATGCCATGTGCAGCATGCTATAATTTCAATAGGCCACTATCAATTTGTCATCAGCTTTCACTGCAACCAGACCTGCCAATGTTTAAATAAACATAACATTTTTCTCTTTAACAACCAAACACTATCAGCATTCTCTTATCTAATGTGTAGTACAATATTAATTTGAGTATTTGAAAACTCACTCGTGCCATCTGTTCTACATTGTGAAGTCTACCATCTAGCTCTCGCCTAACTTGAGCTGCTTGTTCATCTGCATTGTCCAACTGAAAAAAAATATTATTTAAATGTGATCAAAATATACAAAACACAACATATTTTTTTAATGTGAAAAAACCAAATACTGTAGCAGATCTGTTAACTACATTATTAAACCCTAGACTACGGCGAGTCTAAAAAACTAAGGTTTCATGAGTTTTTTTGTTTGTTTTTCATAAAAAAAATTAATAATTGGGTAGTTTTCAGTAGAAAGTTAGCTAATTTTTTGTATTAACATCGTAAGCAATCGAATAAGAATGAAAGTGATTGGCCTTTGCTGTCTCGATCTCAATGAACTAAACAGAATATTTTTCTTTTAGGAGTTGATTTTCTAATTGTGGTAGCTAAATATATGTTCTAGAATCCCACAGAGACTAAACACATTGCCAAACTATTTTTGAAGGACTTTGAAAATCAAGGCTTAATTAAACTGATGAAAAAATGTGCCCTATTGCAAGGAAATTTAATAAATTTATTAGTTTATAGACTTTTATTGGTTAATTTTGTTCTGGTGTTTTCTGCTTCAATATTGTTTTTTAATTTTACAAATTACCACATAAAAAACAAACAAAAAAAACTGTTGTGTTGCAAATTGTCATGAATTTAAGCTCAGATATGCCTATCAGTCAACCAAGTGCCTTTTGGGCTTGCCAAAGACCTTTTCTCATCCTTAAGAAACAAATTGGACGACCGTATCTTGTATATTTTCGGACACAATTCTTTTGCTGCCCACTCTGACACTACGTCTCAGCTAAGTGCTATATTTTTTTAATGCATTTTATTCTGTTTTTCTGTTGTTTGTTCACCAATGAAGGCTTCCTGCCGACACGTTCGTTGTTTTGTTGCATCCCTTTTTTCAGGTTTAACCTTACCTTGTTTTACTTATTACCTATTTTACTCACTTGATTGCAGTCTCTCCCATATTACCCTTGTATATTTATTTGTGTTTACTTACATAAGCAGTTGAGTGGATTTACTGACAACTTGTTTCTTAATTGCAAACCAGCCCCCCCCCCCCCCCCCCCCCCCTTATTTTACTCACTTGTTTGCAGTCTCTCCCATATTACCCTTGTATATTTATTTTTGTTTACTTACATAAGCAGTTGAGTGGATTTACTGACAACTTGTTTCTTAATTGCAAACCAGCCCCCCCCCCCCTCCCCCCGCAAAACCACCACAGCTAATAGACAAAACTACTCTTGTGAGCTTGAAACTACGTTTTTGAGAGCTGAGAACTATTCTGAAATTAACCCAGGGGTAAACAGGTATGCTATGGATAAAATAGTTATATGATAAAGTAATTCATTTTAAAAAGCACAAATGTACGAAAACTTCTGTAAGAACAAAACAATATTTGGTCAGACTCAGAAGAAGAATTTGTGTATTTTTACAGAATGATATTATAGAAGATGGTTCTGTAACCGCCTTCTCTATGATATTTAGTATCCAGGCGTTGAAAATAATGATGAAGAAAAAAAATATAAGCCAAAAAAAAAAAAAAAAAAAATCAAATCCTAAGCAGCAAAGGAAGAAAAAAGAAAAAAAAATAAAATCGGAATAGAAGAAGAATTTGTGTATTTTTAAAGAATGATATTATAGAAGATGGTTCTGTAACCGCCTTCTCTATGATATTTAGTATCCAGGCGTTGAAAATAATGATGAAGAAAAAAAATATAAGCCAAAAAAAAAAAAAAAAAGAAATCAAATCCTCAGCAGCCAAGGAAGAAATATGCAACAATAATATTATTGTTAATTTTGACTAATTATCTATCACAACCTCATATTTTCAAACAACTGTCCTTGAAACTTTCAAACTTCTGTCTATCCTGCTAACTACCAAACCAAAGCATCCTCTTTCCCATAACAACAGAAATTACTTCTCCAAAAAGTATGCATAATACTCCTAGAATTTACTAGAATCCTAGCAAAATAAGCTGTTAATTAAAAATTAACATACTCATGAAAGAAAAAAGTTACTATTCTCCATTTCCCGCCCCAGTCATTTGTGACAGTTCAGTATTCTTTCCATTCCTGGGATTAATTATTTCAATTTTGTGGTTCCTTCAAAATCATTTATCTCTTAACAATATATATTAAATATTATTTTACCCACCAAAACATA
Source organism: Lymnaea stagnalis (assembly GCA_964033795.1). Taxonomy (NCBI): domain Eukaryota; kingdom Metazoa; phylum Mollusca; class Gastropoda; family Lymnaeidae; genus Lymnaea; species Lymnaea stagnalis. Next base: position 295,776 of record CAXITT010000742.1, on the reverse strand, counting down.
AACTTAAATTATGGATGAAAATCAACAGACGGTGTTTGTCTATAATAACTAAGTTGATGTGTTAATAATACCCATTTACAATTTGCATTTAGTAAGGTGGGGCTGTGTGGTTTATTTCCCTTCTGTTTGTGTAGATTTAATCTTGCTCACTTACAATCTTATAATTCATTGCAATTATTGGGATAAATATTTTATTATTTAATTTTTCTCTTTTAGTAAATTGTCATACATCAAGTGAAGCACTTCACTGATTCATTCCCCCATAAAATAATGCACTCACTAAACATGTTTAAACCACTGAAGATAAAAATCTAAATATAGCTTTTGGTTCACCCATGAATAGGAATGATCAATGGGCCGATAGGGTGTTTAGAATAGGGAGGAATAATAACAGTGCTAGGGAGAAGACATATGAGGGGTGCAATCAATAGGGATGGAATGTTGCCATAGAGCAGAGATCTCTCCACAGATAATCAATGAAAGTGAGGGGGGAACAGAGTTACAAACACAATCTTCTTCTCTCATTAACTCTACTCAGACCATCACACCCTGACTGTGGTCTGATACAATTACATTTCCTTTATTCAGAATGGTAGGGTTATATAAACAATAGTATATAGTGAAATTTGGATGCATTCTACCACTAAGTTACTTGAAAAGCTAAAAATAACTTTTAAGGGATGTGTCAACAAGGATTGCACTGATTTATCATTCCATTTTACTTTTACAAATAAATCTGTTTGCTTTTTTTAAAAAAATGATTAAAAATTGAAAGCAGACAATGCTAACCAGAAGTTTGATAAAATCTACATGGATTTAATTTTAATGGGACATTTTCATATACCGGTAGTTTGAAAAAATAAGGACAAATCTTATAGGCTTTAGACGTGCTTGCTATACTATGTTTACCTTTTATTTTTCACTGTTTAATTTATATTAAGTCACCAGGATTTAGACAATGATACTGCAGACACCACTTAAGCATTACAGCTTTTCCCCCTTTCTGTGAATTCTGCAATTCCCAGGGTGGGTATATGATTTAAAGCTGATTAGGAGCAGAATATACCCACTGCTACCCAGCTTACATGTTGTGGCTTTGGGTTAGCATTTCATGAAAAAAATCAAATGATGCAGGATAATTCACAACAATTTTAGTTTGTCACCTTCAAGAAAAGACTGACTCTACATTAGGGCTTTTGAAGTGTGACAACCAAAACTGAAAGGGAACTGCCTTTCAAAAACTGATAGGTCCTGGAGGCAACCACCTGGAATGCAAGAACAAAGAAAGAACCAGGGAAACTGAGTCAGGTCACCAAGGTGCACTGAGGAAGCCAACATTAAATATTAGTTGACAGTTGCTGTCATGAAATCTACAGGACAATAGAGAGAAGGAAAGATAATGGAACACATTTAGTAATGACCTCAACAAGAGAGAAACAGCAAGAATTGAATGAAATGGGAATAATCTTAGAGGAACTAACGAGACACAGAAGATGAAGTGTTAATTAACTTGAGATGAGCTAAACAAGGCTTTTGTAAATGTAATTTGCTATGAATATTTCTAACCATTATTTTGGTATGTTTCAAACAAAATTAGTGTATGTCCCATGAGTTCTGTTTATTACAGTTTATCATGGACTGGTACACAAGAATTTATTTGATACAATAAATCAGGGGGCGCCAGTACCCACTTTGGAACCCGCGAAATATTCTTTATTATTATTATTATTTTCTTAAAAGCTTTCCTCCAAGTCCTGCTTTCCTCCATGTCCTATTATCTTTCGGCCCGCACAAGTTTTTCATAAAATATTACAGCCCACCTTTCATTTTGAGCTGTGCACGCCTGCATTAAATGATTCACTTAGTGGGAATTTAAATCAATTATACACCATGCAATGACTTATATACAGCACACAGTACATTCAAATAATCCAGATAGAAGGATGCAGAAAATTTAGTAAGTTTAGATTCAAAGAAATGAGTGTATTAGGGCTACTTTTCCATGGTCCCAGCTATGATATTATTATTGCAGGTGGCATAGCCGGCAGGGGGTGCGGGCTGGTGGCAACAGGTGGCACAGATTTCCCAGAAGAAAATATTTTCAAAAAGAATAATATTATCCAAATTTATCCCTAATTATGAATAGGGATTTGGCACGGGGCTCTGGGGTATTTTTGCTTAGACATGAGTTGGTAAAATTTTGTACTGCTCTGAGCTACACATTTTTTAATCAATTAAAGATAAAAATACAAAAAAAATTATAAATTCTATCAGCTATATTGCTGGTACATGCATTTCTAATGCCTAGTTAATTAGATGGGTAAGTGACAATACTAAACACATTATTTAAAACGCTTATGCCCCCTCAACTCTCTCTTCCCCCTTTATCAGATAATGAATAATAATCTTGATCCTTGGGTATGTATTATATTTTAAGTCAATGTAGCGATTTAACTGCACATTAATGTTGTTAATAATTGAAGCATGTGGTAAAACAGAACACCATGTGACTAATTTGGACATAAAGAACAGATAACAAATAAACTAGCAAAGAGACAGAATAAACTTAGTACCAATATCTGCAGATTCAGCAATGCAAACAAATTGATATAAAATTATTTTTTAAAAATTTTTGCTGGAGCAGAGCTAACAAAAATTTTCTGGAGCGGGGCTCAGCCCAAAAAACCTGCCCCTAATCCGTGCTCGTGAACACTGTTGGTCTGTCAAGATAGGGCTTTAATCACTGTTTCTACAGGCCATTATAAAAATTAATAACTTCCCATGTAACCCCAACAGTAGGAATTTAATTGTGATTAAAAATGAAAATGTATAATATAGAGCTTGAATTTAATTAACATATGGGTTTTAATAGCATAATGATAATGCAAAAAAAAAAATGAGTAAGGACTACTGTGGAGAGTGTTATTAATCTGTAATCAGACAATTTTCTTATTAATGCAAGCCTTGTAAGAATCATTACATAAACAGTTGAGTGCTCAGATTAGTCAGATACAACCCACTGAAACTGACAAAGGTACCGGGTATGTTGTAAGTGGTGGTAATGGAGAAGTAAGTTAATTATGGTAAAAAAAAGTTAAATTTATGTATTGGAATAGAGTGGCATTGGAAAAAAATAATATTTTTTGAATAACTCTTATTTATCTATTTATATATATGTTAACTGTTAACTTTACAATGATAAGCTTAACAACTAATGATAATCTTTTCTTAAATGACTTAATGTTCTATTGATGTTATGGAAAGGACGTATTTTAAAACTATTTTTTTCATGTTTTAATTTCTCTATAATATACGGTACTCAATAATTTTAGAACATATCCAGGATATCATTTCATTATTTTATAGGATCAACAAGAAGTAAATGTTATTTACAAGCCTTAGCCTTACGAGTAAACTACTTGCAAATGAAAAAGAACTTGGAAACATTTTCAAAACTCTTTCAAATGTTAACAACTTTACAAATATTCAAGTCATATGTTAAGAATTCTTTTACAATTTAACAATTATAATGTGGACATAACATTTTAACAGTCTTCAGTATGCCCCACGACAAGTATACCATTCTTTTTGTGTGGTGACTTGTTTTGATCTTGAACGTACCATACTTGTAGTGAAGTAATTTACAGTACTGATGGGCATCTCGAACATCTCCATGCATAAAAGATATAATATGGAAAAGGTATGGGAAGCAACACAAATCATAAACTTTTCCAAAGATGGTAATCATTAAAGGGAGGATTTTGAGAGACTCATCTTATGTTAAAATCAGAAGTAAATAGGATAAATAGAACAATGTCAACTATTTGGGTTAATGAATAAGTCTCAAAAGCAAATAAAAATGTGAAAAATCTATTTATTTATCAGTAAATAAAAGTTTACTCGCACTCAAAATGAAGAATATGGATAATTTTAAGGAAAGTGTTAGCAGTGGCATGCCTTGACTAAAAGCAGCCTTGGGGCAAACTACCAAAAGTGCACCCCTCCAAACATTGATTTATAAAATGTTAGGCCACCACATGGTTTGATGCCTCATCACCCCTGGGTACACCAATGAGTGGTGTCAAAATTTCAACTGCCTAGTTGAGTGGTCCCTGCAACACCTGTGATTGCAGGGTGGTCTAAGATAAATAAGGCCCCAAGGTTGTGATGTGGGGAAAAATTTAAATATCCCCTTATATGAAGGGGCAAAAAACAGAAAAGTGGGCCTCCAAAAGTTACACATGCGAAATAATTCATGATAAATTAAGGTAAAATTATTAAATTATTTTCTAACTTTGTTTTGGCTACAATTTTATAACACTTGTACTTCTATTTTTTTTTATTGGATGACTCTTATTGGCTTTGTATCTAAAAGCTAAATAAATAAGTTCAATATATCCATTACCTGACAAGCATTGTAGAGGATCTGATGTTCGTACTTTTTTACATTCAAAATATTCTGGAACATTTCATATAATTGTTCCTTGCTAAGAATCAACTCTGATGCTGCTGTAGAAATTCTTTGAGGCTGTTTTCGAGGATCTTCATCACCACGATATATTGCATCATATTTTGCCATCCAAGAGCTTAGAACCGTTTCCTTACTAAGACCATCTATTTCAGGTAAACTCCTCACTCGTTTTTCGATATTATTTTTAAACACTTCTCTAAAATCATTGGCAGAGCAACCTCCACTGCGAACCATATTTGCAACTCTATCACTTTTCAAAAAAACTTCATAATAGCTTTGAACAGCATTTGTAAACGCCTCATCAGCTACAATGTGTGTTTCACCATTTAAAAACGCATGAAACCGTTCTTTAATTGTTTGTAGTTGAGCCTTGGTTACTTTAGTTTGCCTCCGAGCCATGTCTGTAGGTTGTTTCGCATTAAAAGGATATGCAATGCATCGCATTACAAAAACATATAACTGAAGTCTCCTTCTACGCTCTTCTTCTTCTCTTTCACTTTTGTCAAATTCCTCTATTTTTTCCCTGTCACTTACTAAAGATGGACTAGGACTTGACGGCCTGATACTGTTTGAACGGGAATGTCCACCAACAACACTCAGGTTATCTCCGCTAGCAGACAAACTTCTTTGCTCTGCACTCGGTAGGCTGAGCACATCTGAGTTATTTTCATCCCCGTCCTCAATAGTGCCATTATCGGATTCTTCTTCACTAGAAGAGGGGTCAAGCATGTTAGTAGATTAGTGGAATAAACGAGCCAACGCTAGGTAGTCAAAGAAAATCATGCAAAAAGTTTATTATTTAACAAAACATCGGACATTGATATGTGATATTATTAGCTTCCGCGCATGCGCTCTCCTCAAAATAAGTACGGAAGTTTATTAAAAAATTATTTTTATTTATGGCATTTATTGCTTTATTTTAATATTTCTATGCATTTTGAACTTAAATTTAATTTAAGAAAGTAGAGACTATAAAATTATATTAAAACTTTTTATTTTTTAATTCACGCGAGAAAAACCGTGCTAACCGTCCTTGAAGACCCCATTAATGTTCAATATTATGGCCGCCATAGTGGATTAGAAAGTAATCGCAAAATAATATATTTTCATTATATTTTTAATTTTGCATCAATGGATTGTAATATTTTTCCTTGGAAGTTATATTTATGACAATATTCTTTTGTTTTTAAGTGTGGAATACTGATCACTGCTGACAATTTGGCATATAAATGAATTTGAGTTGTGTAAACAAACGACGATTACGATCGTTTGTTTTGTTTACGTCGGTTGTTTAGATTGTTTGGAAGAAATTTAGTCGCAAAATTAAGGCCAAAATTGATAATCTTTACTTTAACTGTGGATACTATCGAATGGATTAACCATTGTCTACTTTTATAATCGGTGAGTATGTGTGTTAGTGATAATCTAATCTAGAAATTATATGACAATTCAGTGTATTGCAACTGGAGCTTGCTGCAAATTGCAAGCCACAGCTGAAACTTCCTTCAAGCGTTAAAAAACAAAGTCACTGTCACTCCAGGCTTTTGCTTGCCTATTTAAATGTGTCATTTGTGTAAACTGTAAAGTAAGAGAGTTTTCGATTGAAAAAACTGCCATACAGTTTTATTTTGTATAAATTAATTTATCAGCATGAGTAAATAAGTATAGCCTTATCAAGAATTGCTGTTTTTAGGGAAATGGCTTAGCTTAGCAGACACACTTCTGTTTCAGTCACAGGCATATAAAGCATAGTATTATAGGAATAAGAAAAAAATTAGATGTCCTAGGCCCAGGCTTAACTGACAGGACACATATGCTCGCAGACGATATGGTTATATTGAGTATGGCATGGCCATGGGCGGTAAATGTGCAGTTAAAGTTAAAGGCATGGGTTTTGCCAAGAGTTGTCTCACCCGAATCGCAGTTGCATCACTTTAGGGAATCCCAACACTGGACTTAGGGTGACTGCTATTATTTGATTGCTTAAAAACGAAGTAACCCTATGCTATTCATTTCTATAATTATAATGTTGAAATTTACGGGACATTTCACATTTCTAGGGCCGGCAGACCCCTTCACAGAACCCCTACCCCCCTCTTTCAACTTTCAAGACAAAAGTTAAAAGATGAGAATAGAAAGATCAAGTAAATACTTAAATACAGGGCTAAGTTTCAAAATCTTTTGAAAAATTAACTATGGTTGATAGTTGACCCGGGGAACTTCCATAAAAGCTATACAGTGGATGTGGACGTGGAAGACATCGACAGCCCTGCCATTAACTGCATTTTAGACCATGGTCATGTTCTACCTATCTGGGTTCATGATTCTTGAAGTGGTCAGCTAAAATGACAACCTTGCTATGTTTGGCTATTGTTTGCAGGTGCCACAGATTTGCTGTTATTGTTTTTGTAGGCTATTGCTTATTGCACTTTTTGTGAATTAAATTGGGCCTAATGATTAATCAATTATTAATGATTGCATTGTACGTATGGCCTATTGTTATTCAGACTGAAAAAAATCAGTTCAAGACTTTTCAACACTTTACTTCTGAACAATTGACAGCCATAGTATTTTGTGAATCTTCCATTTTATATTAGTTATTAGGTTGTTGGTGTTATTTTGCTATAATATTTGTACAGCTGCACTTAAATGATGTCGCTCAGTGGGGCAGCAGGGTCACTTATTTGTGATTATGTCAAGGTGTCTTAAATTGTGATGATTGGATGAAGGGTGGTCCATTTATGAATAGCCCCTTATTTTTATACAGTAACAAAGTCGTAAAATTTCAGCCTTGGCCTTACATTGTTAATGAGACATCAGACATGCAAAGTTCTAAACTTTGGGGCCTAAAATGACTGAACACTAAAACAATTAGCCCTGGTCATAAAAAATGTAAATTCTCATTATTATCTTTGTTTATGTAGCTAAATCTGCCTCCTCCAAACTAGTGGGAGCGTAGGTCTCTCACATTAATGAAAGGGAGATTACGGTACTATCATTATTCTCATATTAAGTTACAGCTACATCAGACTTTTACAAAATGCAACCTCAAAAAAATAGGTCATCCAGCTACTTATGTTCCACAAACTTTTGTTAAACCCACATTTGTAAATTTTGCAGCAGAGATCCTGATTTTTACACAAAAGCCTTCAATTAGAGTTTAGATTTTTTTTTTTAATGGATTGGTCTAAGCAAGGGTTTGGCAACCCCTTTATGGTTAGGAGACATTGTTATTAATTATAACTGCTAACAAAATATTTTGGGAATAGGAGGCACAGAAACATTCATTAACTGTTTTTATAAATCAGGAAAAAAAAGAAAGCTGTATCATACTCTGTCATTTGCTTGTCTGCTGGTTGTTGACCACTGGTTTAGTATGTTAGGAAATTACTGAAATTTATTATGGACTGACTATTCTTATATATTTTATTAATAATTATCTATGGATTTTCTTAAATTAAGGCCCGTGGTAAATAATTATTTCCACATTATGACCTCACAACACAATAAATTACAATTAATCTAAATTTATTTATAAGTTTATTGAAGATCAACTACTTAAGCTCAAATCACCATTAGAGTAAATATACTTAAATTTAAAATTAAAAAATTGGGTAACGACAGATTGTGAGATGAAGTCCTGTTAAGTTGATATTGAAAAACAACCTAGACTTATTTCAAAGTTGCTGTGATGTACAATGAGAGAACACAAGGAAACATTTTCCATTCATTGAACCTATCTTAAACCATACAGCACTATAATTCAAATTAAGATATTTTGTTTAAATTTCAGAAGTGTGTATTCTGCAATGCTGAAAAACATTTATTTTAAAATAGTGGATGCAGCCATTCCACAACCAATGGTGGTACCCTCGCGATGAGTGTCATTTTGCGAGTTGGTGCTGTTAAGTCCAGTGGAGGCCAAGAGTTACACTATGGTAGTGGAGATGAAGCCTCATCATCTTATACTGAGTAAATACACATGGTTTTAAATAAAATTCTTAAAACAAATAAAATTTATATATATCTATATATATATATAGTAAAATTAAGACAAGACTATTACTTAGTAGAAGAATTGCTTCATTTGATGCCTATTATATGGTTTACATATTATATTGTATCATATTCTTAATATGGAACAAGCTTCTTATCTATGTAGAAATATGTTGAATTTGTATATCGGCATTGTTTCAAGTGTTTTGACAAAAGTCTTGACACTTTAATTGGTATTTTACCTAAAATGTGTAACTGTAGGAATGATGTTTAAAATAGACCAATGACCAATGCATTGATTTATCTTCTACATAGTGCTGATGTGCTTGATATTCCACTGCCTGAACACACTTACCAGAGACCTCTTCCTCCTTCCAGCACTCAGTCTCTCAATAGCTGTGGCTATTTTGGACTGCCCTATCAGGTATTGTTTATACAATATATATTTTGTAAAATTTGTTTTGTAATTCTTATCAATATACTGAACCAATTTATTATATATGTAATTATAGAAGAAGGGCTCTTACTTCCACATGAAAAAAAATTATAATAAGTGCATTCATACAACATATTTGTTTGATCATAATAAATTACAAGTTTTTACCACTCTCAGTATGTAATTACTATTGTTGCTTCTGGGACTTGTGAAAGAAAGAAGACTTAACATTGAAATGATATTATGGCAGTCAGATCCTGTTCCAGGCGCATAGAAAGATTAAGAGATTTTAGTCTTGTTACAGTTCCGGTGGTTTGGGAAATCATAGTTTATTTAGCTCTTAGCAACAAAAGAGTTGCTGATTACTGCATCACTTTGTGCACATGTCACAATTCTAAGCCAGACAAATCAAGAAATTAATATATAAATATTGGATTATACTTTTGCTAATTTTGTATGTAAAAGAAATTGGATCCTCTTCCATCATATATTTATTTTTGTGAAGGAAACAATCTTTCTCATTGGATTTAAATAGTAAAATAAATCAATCCAGGCTAGGTTTAAAAAGAGGATTTAATATTCAATTTATCTTTTTTGATTAATAAATGGTCTTTTTCCTTCCTTATAAAGAATGAAACTGAATTTTTTCAGGATCATAATTATGGAATGCCTCCACCCCCATCACCACCAAGGCCAGCCTCACCTAGGCCTCCCTCACCCTTGCAAGTTAATGGAGTGGTGCAAATGGAAGAAGAGGTTAAAACAACTCCACTTGTGTCTGTAGCAGAGGAAGTTGTTGAAGACAGTGTTACAAGGTGTATCTGTGGCTATCTTCATGACGATGGGTATATGATTTGTTGTGATAAATGCAGGTATGACATTTTTGTGAGAAGAGTCTCATTCTTTTCATTATAAAAAAAGTAAATTAATAATGTACCTTGAATAATGCAACATTTTGCTTGCTATATGCAGGGTTAATGCTACTTTGAAGGGAATTGCAGACCTGCCAACCCTTCTGATTTTGTCGTAATTATATGGATTTTTTACCCCTCATTCCGACAAACCCCTTAAAATTCCAATTTTTCGAACTTTATAATTTTTCACCCTTCATAAAAATCCGAAAGCGACCAAAAAAAAAAAAAATCGGGTACGACAGGAAGTGTTGCATTTGTTTTTATGAAGTGTCTACATGTCCAGCGACCGGACGAATAAGTGAATAAATTCTCGAGATATTCGTCCGGCTAGTGTTTATTCGACTAAGTCCCATGACCACTGTAACAGAGTTGCTCGAGATATTTGTATGTCAACCTTGTCATGTGTCCGCTAATTGTCGATCAGAGTTTATGTATGGTACTTCATTTCAACAAATTCAAGATAGTCTGGGCAATTACACAAAAAAGGAATATGTTCACTTATAAAAAGGAATACTAGAACTATATATAATGAACAGTTGGTTAAAAGGTGACATTTTTTTTTACAAAGCGTGACATGCCCGCCGGATGAATATCTCCCGCACTATTTCTCCGGTCGCCTGGCGCGCCAAAAAATAATTCAGACTTTTTGTTTTGTTTTTGTTAAATCTTTTCTTAATTAAATGGTTAAATCTACTCAAAGTGATGGGTACAATGATATTAATAAACATTGAAGGAAATATTTCTCTATCCCTAGCCAACTCTGATAGTTTTAATTTTAATGCCAGAGTCAAAGGAAGAAATGTTTCCAGACTTACAGAATGCTAGAAGATTGTAAAGAAAAATTACAATGAAACAAGGGCAAGCATGAAAGCTTATATTTTTCTAACTTGCTTGTAACTAAAATCAACTGCAATGTTAACCTTCAGTTGGTCCAAAGAGCTGTTGGACGGGTGCAAAAAGGACACTATCTCAAGGGATATGCTGGAATACTGAACTCTTACTAAGAGTCTTAGCAGCCTGTGTGTGTGTACTTATGTAAATAAAATGGATCTTCTGTTCTGTACTGTATACATCCGTATATAAACATTTCCAGTAATGTTTACCTCACTTTCTTTGGTGTTCTGTGGACCCATTAATGTTTACCTCATGTTCTTTGGTGTTCTATGAACCCTTCAAATACAATGGAGGTAACTTTGTGCATGCATGTGCGTGTGCATTAGATCTTAAACCCCCCCCCCCCCCACGCATGCCTCCCCTGGGAGGCAGTGCCCCACTTCCACCCTGCGTGCAACCCCCCTACAGATTAAATATTTAAGTTTAAGATGTTCATAGCTACATTTATTTTTTCAGTCATGTGCAGGGTTTCTTTCAGGCATCTCTCCGAGAGGGGGCGGGGGGGGAGGGGGGGGGGTTGTCAAATAAAAACAACTAAATTGTCAATTTAAAACAGTTTTAAAAAGAATACAATCTGGCGCCTTTAACCAATTACGATTAGTTGAATCTATTAAATATTATTATGCTCGATATATTTGATAATCTGTATATTTAAGTCTAATCTTCTTCGCACTTATCAGTGTTTTTATTCATTAATTTTTTTCCAAATTCACACATTTAAATACTAATAACAGTGTATTAAAATACCTTTACATCAATATCAAGGACTACAATTCTAATAATACTTCTTGCCAAGTATCAAACATACGCAATCTATTTTCAAATTATATTTCATTATAAAACCATTACTTTTAAAGTAGAGATGGTGTTAATTATAAATTGTATGATGATATTAGGCTTTAAAAATTATTTTTATTAGCATGTATTCAATTCCATGAATGCTGAGTTATATAAAAAATGGAAACTTAAAAAATTTAAAGATAATTTTTTAAATTAAGAATTTAATGGATGCATCCAAATAGTTCGCATTTCATCAATTATTATATCGAAAGCATTTTTATTTTCTTTAAATGCGCTAAGTTTGTAATAAAGATTCCCAAATAACAGAGTTTAGACAAAAATAACTAGTCTATGTTTATTAAAATCCCAACTGCTTTTGTCTTTTTAAGATTCGAATAATAAACAAAATGCCCCATCTGTTGGCAAGGATTTTAAAAAATAAATACATTTTTTTTTGCAAGATGAGAATCTATTAGAAAGCATAAGAAAAGAAGATGAACTAGCATTTCGATTATCATTCAATTCCATTTTTTGGTGGTACTTGTTTTAGAATAAATTCTTATTCTAATTTGTCAATTTAAAATAAAACCCTGATATCTCGAACACAAAAGCTGCCAAATTTGCCACTTCATCTCAGTTATCTTGATCCCAATGACCAACCGCTAGCTTTTGAAAATTATATAAAACAGAAATGTGCCTACTTCAAACTGTAGTATTTGACATGAAATAATTTTTTTTAAAACCCAGAATCCGTATTTGAATAAACTGAACTGGCAAATACGGGGTGAGAGAAAATAAAAACTTGCGAATCCGGAGCTGAAAAATATTTAGCCTCACAAATCCAGAATTCCGAGATATTAAGGAAAAGTGCCACCCACACATACCTTGTGTTGTTATCAAACATGTATGTACATTTTTATAGCATGCCGATCGTTCATCAAACAAATCGTAGTAACGCTGTTGTGTAAAAATAATAATCCAAATCACATGCATGTACATTCTCATTTATAAATGAACATCGTGTACCGGTACATAAAGAAATTTCAAGCACATGTGAATATATTGCTGCCATATTGATTTTCGGTTATCTCGATCATCGGTTATCTCAAGTCTTTTTGGCAAACCCAGAGGCGTCGACATAACCGGGTTTGACTGTACTTTCTAAGCCCATTTTGGTGCCCCCTCTAGTCTGGCGCTCCAGGACGTATGTCAAATCTGACACCCTTTAGCCATGCCCCTGGCACTGCCCCCCCAACAAATCTGACCCCCCCCCCCCCCACGCATGCCTCCCCTGGGAGGCAGTGCCCCACTTCCACCCTGCGTGCAACCCCCCTACAGATTTTTTTTTCTTGGCAGGTCTGGAATTGAAAGCGTTAATTTTTTTTTTGTTGCCTAAATTAAACTTACATGTCGTAAATAATTAATTTTCAATTATTTTCCATTATTGTGAATTGAAATAATCTTACAGTTTTTTGTTGTTTTTTTCTGGCTGTAGTGTATGGCAGCATATAGACTGCATGGGTGTCGACAGAAATAATATCCCAGACAGCTATTTTTGTGAATTGTGTCAACCAAGAATTTTAGATGCCATAAAAGCTAAAGCTCTCCAAAAAAGAAAAAGAGAAGAATTAGCAGGTAAATGTGAGAATGTGGAGTTTATTTAAATTTTTTGTCTCATTATTTAAGTTGGATATCAGTGTTGTGTGCAATGTATATTTGTTCATGTACCTGTCTTTCTAATGACTAACACTATTAAACAGTATTTTTGCACATTTGAGGACCCTGATAAAAATGGATTTCCTGTATCTTACTAATTGTTCCTTCTAACCACACAAATAACTTTTTTGTCTTGTTTTTGTTGCAGCTCGCAATGTATTGTCAGATTCTAGTGCAACTGACACTGATCCAGAAGAAGCTGCCAATGCAATGGCATCAATGGGAAGAAAGCTACCTATTGGCAAGAAAAAAGGTTTAAAACACAAACGCAACACCAAGGTCAAAGATAAGCCATCAATAAAGCTTAAAATTGGCAAGGCACTTGCACAAAAAAATGTGAAAAAGCCAGGAAAGAAGGAGAAAGAGAATATTAAAGGACCAAAACCAAAAAAGGTATTTAATAATATTTAGATTACTAAGTATTTATCTCTTAAATTTTTTTTTCTCTAGTTATTTTTATACCTAATTTTATTTTGTTTCTTCTATTAGATGTTCAAGCAAAATCAGCAGAAGCTAAAATTAGTTAAAATGAAGAATAGACCTTTGTTAACATTGGAACAACTTAATGCAGACCCATGGAACAGTAATTTAAGGTAATTGTGATGTGACATTGAATATCACTGGCAAAATTTAAAGCTTTTATACTTTAAATAGCTTGAATCATAGATTTGATACTGACATACGGTAAGTGAATACAGTAATATCGAAATGAAAATATTTAAAACAATTAAACATTTTAAGTAGAATACTTAAGACCTTTTAAAATATCTAACTACTTCTCACTATTTCAGTCCATGGATTGATTCATATGAACATGCACATGAAAATCAGTACAGTCAAGCTGTCAAAGAATTTTCATGTAATTCACATTTAATTGGTCAATCTGTAAGTACAATAATGACTATTTCTAACTTACCTAGATAAGATTTTTGTATTTTTGATTGTGTACTTTTTATATGCATAAGGTGAAGAAACAATCGTGGACTTCAATTTAATTTTATAATTACACTTTTTTATGTTTTGATTAAAATTTTTCATAAAGCAACAGTTTGTATTATTTAACATTTATTCGACCATTGTTTTAATTGAATTGTTATTGCTAAATTTTTTTTTCACTTTAGGTGGACATTTCATCTATAATGCCTGACCATATGTTATCACAGCTTACATGTGTTGCCATTTCTGATGTCAAGAAAAACAGAAAGGTATATTTTATCTTTATTCTAAAGCACCAACAATCCAAACATATATTTATTTATCCGTGTAAGTTATCTGTGTTATAACTTGAGTCTAGTTTAATCCAAACTTTTTTAAAACTGTTTAGTCAAGCCTTTTAGAATACTTAAAAACCCTCTTCAGCAAACATAAAGCTTCCCTCTACCATAGAATGTACACTTTATGCCTTTTTTATCTGGAGGTTTTAAACTGATTAATGTGAAAAATACAAATTCTGTTAATTGCCTGATTTTTAATGGTTTTAATCTGCTTTATAGGGGTTGAAGGCTACACAAGAGATCCCTGCTGGTCAGGTGATTATTGAGTACAAGGGCAAGGTGATGCTGCGGCATGATTATGATAGAGAGTATTCCTTTGTAAATTCTTTTAAAAAGTGAGTGTCTTTACAGTATTTATTTTTTTTAAACACTTTAATCAGGTATTATTAATGATTAGTAAAAAAAAAATATGGTTTGATTTTTACGTGATTTTAATTTATGCAAAGAAGGCTACCTTTTTTTATTAATTACATTATTTATATATTTCAGATTGCAACCCTTTGTACTTTTTTATTCAAAATTGGATGTTGACCTCTGTGTTGATGCAAGGACTTTTGGAAATGAGGCACGTTTTATCAGAAGATCATGCACACCCAATTCAGAAGTATGTCCCACAGTTCATATTTTCTGGCTTTCAAATCATTAAAAACAAGCTTGATAAGATTAAAATGCAGATGCTATTTAATCAAAAACATGAGAAATCCTAAGTGTAAAAACCTGTGTATGTTTCTGCCATACATAACCATGAAAAAATTGGGTCATTTAACTAACATTTTCTTTTTTCTAATTTTCTTTTTAGGTTAAACATATATTTACCCAAGGAAAGGTCTATTTTGTAGTTGTCTCACAAAAAGATATAAATGTTGGTTCTGAAATCACGATTCCCTTTGACTACAATTTCCAAGAATGGTAAGGTTCTCTCTGTTGGATTATCATTTATTACTTACCTTAAATAAAATGATAATTAATATAAAACTGATTGTTAGCTCAAAAATTCAAATAACAAAAAATAATTCTTTTATCCTCCAGTTCTTACTGTGTAGAATGTGCCTGCATTAAAAATAATTGTGTTGTTTCAAGATTTTGGAAAAAAGTTAAAAATGCTCAAAGGTAAGTAATGAAATAAAATAATTTCTTGAAGAAAAGACGTTTGAAAACTACTATCCATGCCCTTAATTTAAAATGAGGTTCTGTAGTCAATCTCGGTTTGGTGGGCTAAATTAAATCTCCCCAATGATTCTCATTTCTTTTTCATCCACACACAAACCATGCAAATGTTTTTCCTCTTTGTTAAATACAAGTAATTGAACAGCAACTAAATTAGGATGAAACTGATATGATTGTTTATTTAGCTTCCTGTATTTTTTAAATGTTAAAACTTGATTTTGTATATGAAATTAATTTCACGATTACTGTACAATTTTCCTAACATATATTATATATTTCATTTATGATGCATTATACTGGTAATTAATATTTTTATCTCCAAGAAATATTGTCTCATGTATTCCTGATGCTTGAAATAAGCAAATTATCTTTTGTCCTTGACAAGGATAGAAATGAATGAAATTATGAATTTACACAAACAGTTTTTCTCTTTTAGGTCCTCATCTAAAGAATTTACAGTAAAGCGTAAAAAACTGTTATCTGGTGAAGTGGATGCAAATGCCTTATATGATGCCCCTAATTCCAGCTCATCCCAAGCTAGTCCAAGTAGAGTCTTGTCTTCACCAGTTAAAGCATTGCAAATGAAACTAGCAGCAGCTGTAAGCCCACCTCCAAGACTAAGTAGCCCGATTAAATTGTCTAATGTGTCTACACTGTTGGCTGCTTCTGCATTGTTAGATGAACAACCTGATATTGCATGCAGTCTTAAACTAGAAGTACCAGATTCATTACATGTAAGTTGTTGCAAAATTGAATTGCTTTTTTTTTTCTTCTTCTCATAATTAGACACTTAAATTAATTAAAGCTGAATGTTTCTATATTTACTACAATGGAAATAAAAGCTTTTTAATTTCTAAAAATGACTTTTTAATTGTGTGAGGTTTTTTGTGTGTGTGCGCGCATCAAAACCTTTAAAAAAATTTGTTGTAATGTTCAAATTTATTGTACAGCAAGCACCACCACCACCTGCGCCACCTCCTCCTATTCCAAAATCTGCAACCTCATCTAGACGAGCTAGTCGAGTATCTGAAGAAATAGTTAAAGAAGAAAAAGTAGAGGCAGTGGTACACACTCACACAAAAGAGAAACATTTAAAGGTTAAAGAGGTATGTGGGGTATTTTGGTAATAATTCTTACATGTAATGCAGAAGATCTGTAGTTATTTTAAGCAAATAAATGGCTAATTAGAAAGTTATCTATGCTTTTTAATTAATAACATTTATGGTAGGCACTTGATTTTTTTCTCTCCAGCCCAAGATAAAGGATAAAGACAAAGAGAGCAAAGACCATTATCACCACCACCCTGAAATTAAAAAAGAAAGACGTCCGTCTTCTCGGCGGCAGAGTCAGGATGAATTAGAAGATATTGCTGATCACAAGGGTGAAGCTTCAACAGCACCACCAGGAAACGAATCAGAGGATTCAAATACTGGATATGAGTGCCCAAGAAAAATGGTGAGGGCCAAGCCATATATGATACATGAAAGTAGTGTGTTGACCATTATTTTTACAACTATAATAGTGTTATGCCCAAATAATGTTAATTTATACCTTATTCTTATTTTGAAAAGACCAGAGAAGAAAGAAAGCTAGATGCCATAATGAAAGCCTTTGAGAAAATGGAAAAAAGGGAAGAGAGACGGAAAGAGGCTTTAGCAAGAGTAGACACAGTCACTAAAAAGTGTTCAGACATAAAGCCAAAAAAGGTAAGTGTATTGAAGTAACTTGTTGCAGTGAACATTTTCTAAATAAATTATTGTGAATATATTTAAATGTTGACAAAAATTGTTTCAAGCTTTATTTCAGCTCTGTTTTTTTCCCTCAGGAAAATGATGGTAATGGTAGCAATGGAAGTAATGTCCACTCTCGTTCTGCATCTCAAGATGCTCCAGTGGATGTGGATGTTAAAGTTGAAACATCTGTTGATGATCATCATGAGATAAAATCTCCAGAAATTAGTACGGAGACAAAGCCTGAAAGTCCGGCGGTTGGTACTCCACCTGTCAGTGGTGGCAATACAATGAGCTACTTTTCATCTGTAACCTCTGTAGCTTTACCAGAGATTCATAAAGCTGTTAAAGAAGAACTCACACATAAGCCCATGAGAAAAACTGGGAAGAGGAAAAGAAGGTTGGTTTTTTCCTATGTCAGTCACATAGTGAATTTTGCAGTGCATAATTAAACCTTCCAACTCAAATTATAGATTTCCTACTCTGATGATGGTCACAAATATTTTGACAAAAATATTTTTAAAATGCCGTCATAAAATCAAATGTATATTACATATAAGATTGAGCCATGTATAATAACACTTGGATTCTTAAAAACAGTGATAGTGATTTTGTTTTATTTTACAGAAATCAAATCTATTTAATATTCTCAGATTCTTAAAAACAATGATTGTGATTTTCAATTATTTTTTTGAATTTGAATCAATTTAAATATGAAAAAATGTATGTTCCTTTTATCAAGAAGTAAGATTTTTAATATTATTATTATTATTATAAAGTATAACTAAATTTAATATAGTGTAACAATTATTTTCTCTGTAGTAGAGGGACATGAAAAAAAGTTTATGTGGGCCTATATTATGTTGAGGGCATACATTTCTCAAAACCAAATTGTTTTAAAAAAAGGATCAAGGGTGTTGGAAATTTTTTTTTAAGCATATAAAATCTCAAAACCCTACACAGCTACATACGTAAAATTACTAGATTTTGAAACTTCGCAGTAGAAAGAAGCGCAATATGCCTTCCATTTTTATCCCGGTAAAACCGGATCATATCTCCTACTTCATTATTTTCCATAATGTATGGAGATTTGTAGGAGTAAGGGCATAGGCTCCTTTCCTGGTATTTTAGCTTCTTTTTTTTATTTTTAAAATTACAGAAGAAGTAGAATACAGAGTACAGCTGCCACATCAGATGCTGCATCTGTTTCAACTGATGAAGGAAATAGTAACAGCAGCTTCCCCCTTGCCTTGATGCCAGTGCCTCCTACCCCTGCTTCAGCACCTGTAAACACAACTTTACCATCTTTGGATAATGAAGGGGGAGTTTTCAAGTTCATAAAGACCAAGAAGGTTAATGATAATTTCAAAATTCCCCTATAAAGTTAATTAAATACTGTGCATTGGAATAAATGAAATCTTAATTTTGCCATAAATAAAATTTTAAACATCGATTTATAGCTAATCTTATGTTTGTGATTGTCTTTGTTTATTACCGTAATAACAATAAACTATTCTTCATTAGCACTTATTTGATGAGTGGTCTAATAAGCAAGAAGATGAGAGCAACAAACATGAAGAAGAGATGTTTGTCCAATGTTTACCCAATCCCCATGTTAACACAATGGACCACCTTCAAAGGAGAAACTCAAGTAGTGCTGGCTGTAACAGTAAAGGTTCTGAGACTAGCGCTGGATCTGCCAAAAAGGTATACTTGAATATTTGTACCAGGAAAACAAAACATTTTTATTTAGTTAGCTCAGAAGATTAAATATCTTTTTAAAATATATTGTAATTTTGTTTCTACTTACTTAAAAACTTATGTAGGATACTTTCAGCTTTAAGACATGACTTTTCAATTCAGTGTTTCAAGAAAGTAATACAATCAAATCTGTATGGAAAAAGTTGGTCTCCATTAATTCTTACTTGTATTAAATTTACAATACCAACCTTACAGCTTTGCATAAAACTGATAAATGAACATTTATCTCTTGATACCAGCCAATATTTTCATTTGTACCTGAATAACTCACTAAGATATACATAAATCTCACATATTCTCTATATATTTTCAATTTACCTTTTTTAAGGCAAGGAAATAATTTTAAAAAAATTGTTCTAATCATTTACAAGTAAAATTGCAGTAACTCTATTTTTATTGAACTTTCTGGGTTGTTTTGTGCCAAATGTTTGTACATTTACATAACTTAAATTTTATCCCATAAACTTTAAAATGGTTTAAATCTGTTCTATGCAATGGAATATTGTGTTGGATTTATACATACACTTAAAGTCTGATTGTCATGTTTATGTCTGGAGATATGTTAAACCGTAATTGTATTTCAGCGGTGGTTACGACAAGCTATGCATGAGGTTCCAGCTCCAATAGCATTTCATCATAGTTTGTCAGTTAGCACAGATAGCGGTGGAGCTTCTCCTATTCATGGAGGTTCAAGTCCTAACCCTGGAACCGCCTTAGGAAGCCCTGGAGCAGCATCACCACTTGGTGAGCATTGGAACTCAATAAATTAGTCATACTAAAAAAATTGAGGTGTCCATTTATCATGTTACAAGATAATTGAGAATAATTTTTTTTGTGTCTTAATATCTGTATTCTTTCTTTCATTACAATTCTTAAATTGAAAATAATAAAAACAACATGACTCCTTTTATTACTTTTATACGCAGATTTTGTGACACCCCTCAAAAAGCGACGATTAATGAGAGAGTCGTTATCTATTGAAAGCAATGGACCCATGCCGTCTCCAGGAGCAGGGGTCCTTGCAGAGAACTTCACCTCAAATAATATTGGTATAACATCAAAGACAAATGGAGTGAAGCAGATTTTCCCTACCCATCGTCACAGTGTAGATGATGTAAGAAGCCCACTTATCTCAGAAAACCAATGTAGCAATATAAATAGAGATTTTAATCATTGGCATTGAGGGAGGGACATATTGAAAGTTGTAAATAGAATGTATAAATGTGCCACATACTGTTTTTTATGGATATTGCTTTTGACTATGATTGTAAAGTGTGTGATGTGAAGAAAGTCAGATGGGTGCTAAGTCAGTTTGGGTGCTTGCTGCTTATCACAGTCATTTTGGGTGCTTGCTGTTTATCACAGATCTAATAGTATAAATAAAGTTTATTTATAAAATGAAATGAACTTAAACTTATAGCTTATTTATTAAATTCTGATTGCCAGTTCAAAAATCTTTTGTTAAAAAAATGTGCCAAATGTTAATAATTTTGCTGTGATTTTTATCATGTTAATCTTTGTGTTTTCAAATTTGGTTTTAATTATTTTCTTTTGTTCTGTTCTTTTCCTGTTGGGACCCCTGCAGAGGTTGTTGTTACACAAAGGCTACCCGCATCAGAATGGCATAAGAGAGGCAGGAGCACCAACTGAAGGGAAGAACCCAAGTCCAGCTTCTGCTACAAGTAACTCTCGATTCACTATTGCATCACCTGAGTACAATCATTTAGAACAACGTAATAGGAATCAGGATCAGGGACTTGAGCCTGTACCTCACCCTCTCTTGGACACACTACCAGTTACTGTGCCATTGCCATGGGTTAATGGTATTTCAGAAACAGTTCCTCTTTCATCATCATCATCAGCACCATTCACACAGCCAAGTGTAAAATTTCCTCCGAAATTTCGAGGTATTTTTGAAAGAATGGAGGTAGACAGCAGCGATGGCACAGAGAGAGAAATGAATCCAGTTGCTTCAACATCCAGAGTGGAAGGAAATGGCCTTCACTTTTTGTATAATGGGCTTGAAGAGGATAACAGAATTGACAGTTCAGCTTCAACTTCTACTGTTGTTGTTGTAAATAGTAGCAGTGTGTACAAAGGTGTAAATAATTTAATAGATGAAGGCAGTGAAGCTGGGTGTGTTACAGCTAAAACAATTATGGATGTGGATAGTCCAGCCACTGTTCGTATTGATCTCAATGCTCATGAGATGCCCACCTCTTTAACTGAAAGTACAGCAGTGGTTAACCTTAATGATAGGTTTTTCTGTAGAAATAGTCAGGACATGTTGCTGTTTAGTAATGCTGGTGAGTGTCAGGTCAACAGTTCAGAGGATGTTGTTGAAACTTCGCCTTTGGTCAGGGCAGGCCACACTAGTGAAATCTGTGATAATATTTGCACGGACTCTGTGAGTGCACAATTAAGTGGTTTGAGAGAGCGAGACTCGCAAAGGACTTTCAATGAAAACCATTTAGAGGAAGAGGCTGAAGCAGTGGATAGTTCTCAGCATGTAAATAGAAATAGTTTGGATGGAGAACAGAAACCTCCTAATTCTTCTCTGGCTCAAGATTTGCCACTCATGTCTACTTGCATGAGACTAGACGCTGAGTGTATTAGTTCAAGTGGGCAGACAGTCTCTGCATTGACTGATTCAGCTTTAGATGAAAGTAACCCTGTGTGTGATTCATTAAATGAATCTGAACAAGGCATTGTTGAGTCAGGGGATGTTAGCAGGCAGTGTGATTCTAATAGTGTTCATATGGAAGACAATGGTGTTCAAGAGGATGATAGTACAGATAATGAAGAAATCAGAACTTGTGACTCAATGGGAGTCAACTCTGCCTTCAGTCATCTCTCCAACAGTTCAGCTTATGATGGGCATGAAGCAGAGGAAGAACTAGGAGACACTGCTGTATCTGAGTCCCATTGCTTAGATCATCAATCTTTTTTTGCAAATATTGTAGATAATAATGTAGACTCAACCAGTTCTGAAGTACAAAGAGGTGGCCAAAAAGCTGCTTTTCAATCCTCTACCACAGTAGAGGCAGAAGCAGGGGAGGCAGCTGCAACAGATGGTGGCTGTTGTGACAGCAACTATGAACGTTTACCTGGTGAAAATTCTATCACTTTAGATGAATCTTCAACGGAAGGGCAGGGTGTTTCTTCATCCAATGGTATAGATTCACAGACAGGTAACACTTCATCATGGGAACTTTACAGGAGAAGAAAAGACCTACATATGGAAGCATTCCCTGACAATGCAGTGTCAACAGAAACTCATGATTACATTTCTGGAATATCACAGAGTACATCCAGTGCCCATGAAGGCACTGACTTGCCAGCTGCCCAGGAACAGATGGATGTGAGCTTAGAAGCCAGACCTTCATCATCAGTTTATACAGGGCTTAATACACCTCCTACATCAAACACTTTAACTGCCAGCAATCAAGCTCTCATTGGCTCTCAGGCTCCACGTTCTTTCACAATGTCACCGCCATCTTCATCGCACCTCTCATCTTCTTCTTCATCATCTTCATTGAGTGTTGAAGGTGCATTAAGTTCCACTTCTCCCAACGCATCTACAATTGCCCAACAAGCGAATCTGGCTCCTAGCTCCAATAGCACCTCCATAAATGGTTCATCTCCCATTTCCTCTACGGCAGAGGCAACACCAGCTGCTAAAAAGAAGGTAAAGTTTCATGCTAATTTGGCCCCTTGAAACAAAGAAATATAATTTTATTTTTCTTGTTATTTCTAACTTGCAAAAAAAGAAATTTTCTATTAAAATCAGTTTTATAGTTTACACATATTCTTAAAATTGAAAAGACAATAAAGAAGACAATTTCTTTATTAATTTAACAAGAAAAGTTGTCTTTAATACTCCATTAGTTAAACATTTGTGTGGGACAGGAAAGGGCTTTGTATGTCCATCCTTTTAAATATCAGTCTGTCATCATTACCCAATTTAATTTTAAAAAATTATTCAAAAGTACAAGTTTAAGCAGCTTAAGTTTCAGTGAAGAAAATAATTGTATAATATTTTATTAATTTCTTTATAAATAGATTGACAGACAAGATGAAAATTAGACCTAGATAAACAAATAAAACACCTATATTCTACATAATATACCAACAACTATGTTTAAACCTTAAAATGAATCTCATGGAGATATAATTTTAGTTTTTCCAAGTGTTCTTTTATTTGTCATTGAAACTTCCTGATTTATCTTACTGGATTGTTTGTCTGACAAATTATTTTAGATGTAAAACATTTTTGTGTTCTAATGTTGTTTATTGTAGAGATAAGTAGTGTGATTTGTATAACTGGGATGGCTTTTACTGGTATGGGGTTAATGTGGTGAATATAAAATTACTTTTCGAAACTGCTATTTTGGTCCTGAAATTGTTATGCCACAGAGTAAGATCTTTTCATCTTTATGCTGACGGCAACTTATTTTCATTGCAAGCAGAAACGAGCAGGACAGACAAGGAATCACTGGTGGTATGTTTCTAGATTAATGGCACTATCAACTGTGGCGCCCAAACATTAGTCGTAAGGAAAACCAAATTTTAAGAAAGCTAGGATGTATGGTAATTGGGAAACACTTATGTCAAAGTAAATATTTTAAAAAAAAGTTATTTAACCAACCCCCAACATTTCTTCCACCACAGGTCAGTCTTCTAGAGTATCGTAAACGTTTAAAGGAAAAACCAGCCTCTTCTTGTACAGAAACAAAGTCCTCAGAAAGTACAGGTTTATCTCCTTCTTCAACATTAACACATCACCATAAGCTTTCTTCGACGTTGACACAGTTTTTAGCATCCTCATCACCTCCAGCATCATCAACATCACCTTCCAAATCGTCATCAAGTCAGTCCCAAAAGAAACAACGTATGCCTACACTTGCAACTCTTCCACTTTTTCAGTCAGCTGATCTCAAGAAAGGTAATTATATATGTTTTAAATTTAGTCATTTAATTTCCCTTATTTTGTGATATTTAATCTGATTTCCGATTATGTCAGTGAAATTGTGTTTAGATCTCTTGAAAGCCTAAACAATGATTTATACATTTAATTCCATTTTTTATATATTATTTAGATGAAAAGAAAAAAGCCAAACCAAAACCTGAAAAACAATTAAGTCTCACAGAGCGTCTGCGTTTAGAGTTTGGCCTTGAAGACTGTGGAGATGAGCAAAATAAAAAACGAAAAGGTAACCTACTACAGTGGTCCTCAACCCTGTTGATAGGTGCTTGAACACCCATCAGCCTCTCAATATGTCCACCATGTATATTTGTTTAGCACCTGATGTGATATGGATACTTGTTCAAATTTTTTTGTGAAGAATGCTCATGTTTTTCATTTCTTTTGAGCTAATAGTGTTTAATATTTAATTTGTCACATGATCTAAAAAAAATGTTAACTTATTTTTTGCTGGAGTGAGGTTTTGCACTTGACCAAGAAATCCATATATCTTTTACCATTTCCAAAGTGTGTTCTTTTAATCACAATTTCAAAAGTAATGTTTCCGATATTACTTTTCAAGAGTTTTTCTTTATTTTACCATTTAATCTTGATGATTCTGCTGTTATAAAAATGTTTTTTAAATGGCTTGTGCTTTCAGCTGAGGAAGCAGAGGTTGCTTCTTCAATTGAAACAGTTGATGACTCTGTGCCTCCCCCTCCACCTCCTCCACCTCCAACATTGTCATCAGCTTATCCCCAGACGTCCTCGGCTGCATTTCTTGTGGCATCTTCAACACATCCTAGAGCTGGATTTCACAGTATATAGAATTTTATTTATTTTGAAATTTAATAAATTTTTAAAATGATATTACACTTTAGAAGTCTTAAATAAGGTCCAGTGATACTGTAACTGAAATGAAGAAATATAGTGACTTTATTACTTGTCCAGTTTGAGTGAAGCATGATATAGATTTTTGTCGACTTCGTCTCATTTCTTTTTTTTTTTTGTTGAAAAAATCCATTATAAGTTATAAGCATCCTATTTTAAATATGAATTAACATCTTATATACATATGATGCCTTTATTTTCCAGCAGTTCAACCAACCACATTGGTAAATGGAGTCTCAGGTACAAACTACAACTACCATCAACAGTCCAACATTTCGTCAACATCATTATCCACCCCCCCTCCAGGGACATCACAACAAACATTGAGAGACAGAGATGCATTAAGCTATCCAGCCCCAAGTTTGCTGACGGGATCCCTTTCAAGCCACACAGTCCCATACCTGCAGCAGCCATCATTGTCATCTTCTCACTTAAATGTTCAACATCCGCTCACATGGACTGCAAGTCAAGGGTCCATTGCAGCACCCCAGCCACAAACATCAACGAATCACCATTCACCATATGAATTCAATCACCACAGACAGCTTGCACAGTCGCAGACAGTTGTCAGTGGAAGTACTGTTTCAGAAGATCCTCCACCTCCGCCACCTCCCAGACCTCATCACCGTCCATCATCTACTTCATCATCACAAAGACATGGTCATATTCAAAGCTCGAGTGGAAAGAGCAGCAAGGCAGCAGCATCATCTTCATCATCTCATTACCCAGACAATAGGAGCAAATATTAAATTGCTGAAAGCAGTGTTTTCCAAACTCAATGAAACTATACCCTTTATTAATAATAATTTTATTGATGGCCATTTCTTCTTCTCCTCCCCCTTTCCCAAGTTATTGTGTCCCCCAATTTAGTTTGGAACCACTGGCTTAAATGGTTGTAAATTTTGTATATTTGAATTTTTTAAAATAAATATAGAAATAGCCTTAAAGCAGTTCTTTTCATCCAAAGCCTTTGATTTTCTTCATTATTAGAAATGAAACAATTAACTTTGACATTTCTATTTGTTTTAAATATATCCAGTGACACAACAGTTACTTCAAAGCTGCTTACTCAGTACTGACATAGGAAGTGCAATGCATTTAGATTTGTGTATTTTGACTTTTGTTTTTCAAGCCATTAAAGTACAGTTTTACTTTTCAATATGAATGGGACACAAGTTCTGGGCATCAATGAATTTATTTACCACACTGCTACAACTACTACTTGTGCCAATTTCATTTGTTAGTAGCTCTTTTCGGTATGCATTTCCAGTCTTAAGTTCATTTTGTTTTCTTCCTCTTTATGTTAGTAGGTTTAAAAAAACCAAAAATAACTCACTATTTTCTTTGGTATCCTACATGTTTTGTATTAAATATGTTTGAGTATATTGTACTTATGTAGTGATTTCTTTTTTTTTTTTAATGTTGCACTTAAAAGCAGTGATTTGTACATGAAAACAAGCTTTTGCTACCTATATGTTAATTTCCCATTTACTTTATTATTTTTCTGAAAACATGTTAATTGCTTATTCTCTGTTTTATTCTCAAGAATACTGCCAGCTGCTATTTTTTTTAGAGACTGCCATTCTTGTCTTTGGCACCTTTAACTTGTATCAACTTTCAGTTTGTATCTGGTTGAGGTCTTCTTTCATTTAATATGTATACAAAATTAAAAGAAAAGTGTTGAGAGCCTTATTGATCTATATTGATTTTACTTTTTTTTTTTTTGAACTGAACAATTTGAACCCCTTAGCAGTTTTTATTCCAATTTAGGTCAAGTTCATATTTTTTTAAAATCAAGAATATCTTGTTAAGTTGTTATGACTGTGATCTTTATGGAGCATAGACAATGTTTGCTTGTATCTATTATATTTTTAAAGATAATATAGAGAAGTTAAATTTACATAATACTAACCAGCACATGAATAAAATTGTGGAAAAGATCAACAAAAACTGTTTGTATGAAACAAAAAAAACTTTGTACAAATGTATTTGAATGTAATTAAAATACATTGACAGGAAGCAGTCACCTGTTTTCATGCACTGTATTAAATTTAACTGTACAGGAAGGCCTGTGAGTGAAATATACTTCAAACTTCAAGCATTGTGTAATGCACATATGTGACTTGCTAGGTATCATATCATTTAATTACAATTAAAGAGAAATTTTATATAAACTAGAAGGTTCATACAAACAATTTTCATTTGTTAGTCTCAATAATTTAACATAAAATTGACATAAGAGGGGTTCATTATCTTAACTGGAGAAGAAAACTCATCTTTGAAATTATCTCTCTTCACTTTAGTTTGCCTTGTGTGATTACTTGGCCATCCTTGAGTTAGATACTGATACAGAAACAAAATTGCACTGACCCACAATGAGAATAATCAATAAACAATTCATTTCAACCAACTATTTTACAGCTGTTTTACCATAAAACATGTTAATTGCCTTCATGCTTTTAAAAAAAAATGAATCATCAGATGCTTTTGTTGGTATTACTGTATTTGCATTCATTAACTTAAGTGTGTAAGGACAAATTGCGTGTGTAGCAAAAAATGGACCAACACAATGTTGAATATTTTAAGTAAAGGGTTGCATTTGAAGTTATATAGATTGGAGGATCTCACAGATGTTCTGAATCTTCCTCTCATGATGATATTTTATGTTTCTTTTTTATGTGGATTCCCAAACATTTGAATTGTCTATCATAACAATGACTTCTAATGTAATACTAATAAGCAGGAGTTTATTTCGCCATCTGTCAAATACAGCTTCAGTCATAATTTTCTTTTTTAGTTGTTTTTTTTTTGGATTAGAATCAGATCACAAACTAGCAAGAGACTAACCATCAACAGTTGACTTGACACAATAATCAAGATAGCATTTTCAATAATAGAGAAATGTGTGATAACTGACAGCAGTGTATTCAGAGATAGAAGTACTGGGGTGATGGTCACAGTTTACAACTATCTTTAGAAGCGGGATTAAATTTTATTTAAAAAGCTACTATTCTGCTCTAATGGAAATTAGTATTAAAATAAAACTTAACTTTGTTAAATAGAGATAACTAATGATAGCTGTGATAGATGTTTAATTGGTTCACTCGACTACTGATAAAGTGCAATACTCTTTGGGTAGAGATTAAATCTCTTAGGACCCTGGCCATGAAACACGGCCTAGCAGTCCCTAAGGACTCCAGCCATGGAACACGGTCACGAGTAGGGGGGCAGGTAGCTTCCACTCATTGAGGAGGAGACTTTGAATTGCCTCCCCCCTTGCCCATTGAGTCATTCGGACGGGACGTTGGGTTGAACGGCTTTGCTTGCTCTCCGGAGATGGTGTTGCATTACCTCTCCCCACCGCACAGGGAGTTGTACAGTCTAGTGCGAATCGGCTTTTCTTCCTCTCCATGGGTGGTCTTGAGTGTAACCTCCTCCCACCATCTAGGGAGTTGTTCGGTCTATGGGTCGGAACAGCTTTGCTTCCTCTCCGGGGAGGTGTTGCGTTACCTCTCCCCACCATCCAGGGAGCAGTTCGGTCGGGACTAAATCGGGACGAAACGGTCACCTAGATGCGACTTTCTCAAGGCCGCATGTTTTTAATCCCCGGCAAGGGTTTGCTTCAAACCATGACTCATATCCATTATCGGCGACACATAATCATGTTAGCGCGCAACTTCCGTTGCGCTGGAAGTCATGCGTTTGGCCGGGATTTTTTAGCTTCAGGAGGAAACCTCCCTACTGGTCCGTCGCGCCGTGAAGAGGCAAAATCCCATGTAACACCACAGAGAGCCTAGTGGTGCTGAGCTTCGACCTCACAGTGTTCGGTCTCCGCCCGACGGTCACTCAACTGCTAAGATTGTTGGTTCTGTTGGCTTGGCACATGAAACTAGGGAGTACAAGTACAATAAAATAAGAGTTTATGAACTTGACAATGAAATGGTTCATCTTAAATTGCATAAAGCTTTAGCAAACAAGTTTTTTAAAGTTCTATCAACATAGTATGGCTAAGCAATAAAAACTTGGGGAAAAAAGCACCTCTAGGAATCCAAAGTATTTTTCTGTAATCTATAAAAATCGTCAATATTTTCATTTGTTTTGAATTTATTTTTTAGTGCCACAAAGTTGACCAACTATATATTTCTTTCAAAGGGTTTCCTTTTTAAATGGTATGTACAGATATTCTGTTTCAAATGCTAAAAATATCTCATCTACTTTATTATATATCAAACACCCAACAGTCTTAAGATGTTTGCTTTCTGTAAATATTTAATTGTATGAGTACTGATATGATGTTTTGTAATATTTGTTTTTTTTTTAAATGATAGTCTTGTACTTGTATAAAATAAAGGGTCCTTTGACAGTGTCATGTCCCATTATTTAACAATTTAAAATATGTTGAAGTAGGCAAACATTAAAAAAAAAAAAAATGAAAGTTTATGAGTAGACAAACACGTGATACTTTCCCATCCAGTTGTAGCATTTGTAATGCCCTACGTATACCCAGTATTTATAATGTAGACAGTAAAATACACTGAACTGTCTTATTTACTATATTACACTATATTAGTTATGGCATATAACACTACACCATCTCCTCAAGGTTCTTATTGTGGCAACTGGAGATTATTGTTTCTTGTTAGTTTTCAAGAGTTACTGGAAAAGGACCTGACTGTATTCTTTTGTAAATATACTTTCGCTCAAGTACTAGCAGCAATGTTGTTCACTACATACAGACATAAATGATCAATATTTAAAAATAAAACAGGAAGCTAGAATTACAAGAGTTGCAATTGTCAATAAAGAGGCTCTCTTAGTCCCATTGATTTTAGAAAGGGAAGGGTGGGCAATGTTGTGTAAATATTACATATGCTTGTAACGAGTCACACTGAATAAGTACAATTCTAATATCTGGACTCGTCACCAGGTAGAGACTCAACTTGGATCAAAAGAATTATGCTTATTTTGTCATGTGAGCTAGTGTGTTACTGTCCGAAATTAAGGAATTGCTTACATGCTCTAGTGTTCAACAAATGGTTTTAAAATATAATAAAATGCATTTGAAATTATCCGTCAGGTGTTTAAGTTATTGTATTGTTTGTCTTAAATCCCCTGTACTATTACCATATATAAATATAATAAAATACCGGGTAATTGAAATTCAAAAATATTAAACTTGATAGAAAAATAAGGTAACTACAGATTTTAAAATTAAGTTATGACGGCAAAACTTTCCACTATGTTGAAGTTCTCTTTTGAACATCTTTTCTTAAAAATTGTCCAGGAAAATTCACTTTTTAAAATGTATGTTTCACATTGGCTACCGTATCCATAACATGTACAAATAAAGGATGCCGAAAGAAGTGCAAACTGAATTTTTAAACACAGAAGAGTGCAGTCAACAAATATAGTATGATTAAACTTTATTTTTCCAACAGAAGAAACATATATTAAAATCCATCTCGATCTTTTGGTTTATATTTAATCATTTCTGTTTTCTTTTCATGACGTTTTCTGTTGAAATAAAAAGAAAGAATACCGGTACATTTAAATAGTCTCTTCAGAAGATAAAAATTGTAATTAAGACAGTGATAATCAAAATAATATACTGGTAGCTTTAAATTTCTTTCAGGGATGCACTGTTGACCATTTCACTACTGAAAGTAAAAAATATGGTTTTTGTGTAATTTAAAATGCTAATTCCAAATATGAAGTCAAAATCGGCGTAGCATGTCTAGATTAAGTTATGCATATATTCAAGAAATTTATATATAAGTAATAAAATGGCAGGGGTTTTGAGTACTGCGACATGCGCCTTAAGCATATTATGTTCGGTAGAGCGCAAAACATGCAGTGGTTTTTGTAAAAAATATCAATTTAAAAAATTATACAGATTTATACACCTAATCAAACAAACTATTTTTAGTACCATAGTCTTTGGGCTATAACTTTTAAAAATATTGAAAATGCAAATGAGAAAAAATGGCAGAAAGTGTCAGTTATATTGCGTATGTGCGTCTTCATAATAACATTGAGACCTCGGAAGCCAAAGTTTTCCATGGACTCAACATGCCCCACTCAGTCATGTCGTAATATAGATACATATTATATAATGGAAATTGATTTCTGTCTCTGTACCGATGCGATGGGCTCATGATGAAATCAGGTTGTGAACAGTGGAGACTTTATTGACTCCAGCAAGGTAAGCTTGAAAGCACAAGGGTATAGCAAAATAGTATCTGCCTATAATAACTCATGCTGTAGGTATTAGAATGACATGTCATTCAATGAAACTCATTTAAAATGTTTAACAATTCAGTACACAACTAATACTTCTGTGCTGACCTTAATGTGGTAGAAAATATTCTAGGATTTCATCTTGGGGTACTGTGTACAAAAAAACGTTTGTGCTTTTTTTTTTTTTGTTAGTGGAACAGTCATGACAGTAACCATTACAAATCAACAAAGCAAAAAAAAAGTGACCTTCCTAGATCTGAGCACATTGTTGGTCAGCACAAGAATCATTGGTTGATTCATTGAAAGTGCACTTAACACCACTTCAAATTAAACTGAACAACAGCAATGGATCTTAAACTTAATGAACAAATTTTCCAGATTCTGAAAGAGAAATTTGGAGCAATCAAAACTGATGCTTAGCTGAAAGCTGGAACCTTTATTAGGCCAGAAGTCTGCAAACTGATGTGTGATGATTTATTTAAAACTAAGCTGAACCCACTTGAACTTGCTGCTTGTACATTGGTGGTGCAAAAAATTCTTGTACATCACCGAGCTCAGAACTATGTTAACAGCCAACAACAAGCAACTTAGCTCCTGATGTCCCTAAAATGCATTTATTACATACATCCTCATCTGGATTTTTTACCACCAAACTTGGTTGATGAAAACGAACATGGAGAATGTAAAATTTCTTACGGTATAGGAAACAGGTTAACGGTATGTTTTTATTTAAATTTCAAGTTATAAATTAATAAATAACATTTTGTTAATTTTAAAAGTACAATCACATAGTTATATAAGCAAATACTAGTTCTGTAATTTTTTTTGCATAATACGTAATTTAATTTTTACATGAAGCTGCATTACTTAAAATCCTGACATGCTGCATAACTTACACTTAAAATCATGACATGCTGCATAACTAAAAATCCTGACATGCTACAAAAATTCCAACTTCAGATTTGGAATCAGCACAGCACACTCGATTGACTTTGATAGATTCCAGTAGCAGATAAAAAAGTATTTTTTCTTTTCCAATACAAACTCTCGCTTTTATAAAAATGAGCCCATTCCCTAAGGTTGCGACTAAATGTGTCATTTGAGGGTTCCGACGATGTGTCTTGGCGCATAGCAACACACCTCTCTCATTTTTATTATAAAATAGCAACAAAATCTCGCATCAATCAAGACTTCCAGTATGGCATGATTCTGCTTGATTTCAAATAAATAATTTGCTTCCCTTTCAATCTATATGTGCTTTAGTACGGTGTTCTATATATAGCATGTGATCATCCAGGTGACAAAAAATAGATTTTTTTGGTCATAGCTTGTTATTTGTTCTCCTTTATGTTATATATATATATATTTTTATGGTTAATTCATTTCTGGATGCATTTAGCCTCAATTTATTAATATTAATTAATATTTAGCAGCTTAAAATTTTCTTTTTTTATAAATGTGCATCCATTGCTAAACCGATTTACCTTCCTTCACAAGGAACATAAAGTAGGTACCGAAATAGAAATGTCGTCGGGAATGAGTTAATAAGACAACAAAAACATAAGCATATATTACACGACTCACTTCCTATAAAACTGATGTTTTGAAGTGTAGAACATCTGTGAAAGTTCATTCACTGTAGGACCATCTGGATTATGTTTTAATTTTTCATCCAATAGGTATTGAACTTTTAAAACAGAATCACCCTGAAAGAGATTTTTAATTTTAAAAATAAAAGGATGTGCATGTAATGTGCTGTGAAGCAAACCAAATATTTAAGTTTAAGATGTTCATAGCTACATTTATTTTTTCAGTCATGTGCAGGGTTTCTTTCAGGCATCTCTCCGAGAGGGGGCGGGGGGGGAGGGGGGGGGGGGTTGTCAAATAAAAACAACTAAATTGTCAATTTAAAACAGTTTTAAAAAGAATACAATCTGGCGCCTTTAACCAATTACGATTAGTTGAATCAATTAAATATTATTATGCTCGATATATTTGATAATCTGTATATTTAAGTCTAATCTTCTTCGCACTTATCAGTGTTTTTATTCATTAATTTTTTTCCAAATTCACACATTTAAATACTAATAACAGTGTATTAAAATACCTTTACATCAATATCAAGGACTACAATTCTAATAATACTTCTTGCCAAGTATCAAACATACGCAATCTATTTTCAAATTATATTTCATTATAAAACCATTACTTTTAAAGTAGAGATGGTGTTAATTATAAATTGTATGATGATATTAGGCTTTAAAAATTATTTTTATTAGCATGTATTCAATTCCATGAATGCTGAGTTATATAAAAAATGGAAACTTAAAAAATTTAAAGATAATTTTTTAAATTAAGAATTTAATGGATGCATCCAAATAGTTCGCATTTCATCAATTATTATATCGAAAGCATTTTTATTTTCTTTAAATGCGCTAAGTTTGTAATAAAGATTCCCAAATAACAGAGTTTAGACAAAAATAACTAGTCTATGTTTATTAAAATCCCAACTGCTTTTGTCTTTTTAAGATTCGAATAATAAACAAAATGCCCCATCTGTTGGCAAGGATTTTAAAAAATAAATACATTTTTTTTTGCAAGATGAGAATCTATTAGAAAGCATAAGAAAAGAAGATGAACTAGCATTTCGATTATCATTCAATTCCATTTTTTGGTGGTACTTGTTTTAGAATAAATTCTTATTCTAATTTGTCAATTTAAAATAAAACCCTGATATCTCGAACACAAAAGCTGCCAAATTTGCCACTTCATCTCAGTTATCTTGATCCCAATGACCAACCGCTAGCTTTTGAAAATTATATAAAACAGAAATGTGCCTACTTCAAACTGTAGTATTTGACATGAAATAATTTTTTTTAAAACCCAGAATCCGTATTTGAATAAACTGAACTGGCAAATACGGGGTGAGAGAAAATAAAAACTTGCGAATCCGGAGCTGAAAAATATTTAGCCTCACAAATCCAGAATTCCGAGATATTAAGGAAAAGTGCCACCCACACATACCTTGTGTTGTTATCAAACATGTATGTACATTTTTATAGCATGCCGATCGTTCATCAAACAAATCGTAGTAACGCTGTTGTGTAAAAATAATAATCCAAATCACATGCATGTACATTCTCATTTATAAATGAACATCGTGTACCGGTACATAAAGAAATTTCAAGCACATGTGAATATATTGCTGCCATATTGNAAAAAAATCTGACCCCCCCCCCCCCGGAAAAATGTCTGAAAGATACACTGGACTCATGTGATGCACTTTAAAACAATGTCTTTTACCTATACTAAATATAAATTAATGTTTAATGACTGGCTTCATCTGTAACATACAATCAAGCCATACCCAGTTCTCACAGAAAGATGATTTAAATTTCAAAATAATATGAGTACTTAAAATAAGAATTATTTACTTGTAAATAGAATTAAAAAGTACTGTATCTGTACAGGTGTATCAGTATCAGACAATGAATGTTATGATGTTAACATATTTGATGAAAATAGGAAATCTTTAACTGAAGGTAAATACAAGTAATTTAAATTCCTACCACTTCCAGCTCTTTTTTATCCCGAGGTAGAGGCTGTAAAAAAAAAAAAAGAATGACTAATTCCTTTAAACCTGCAATTAATTTTCAAGCAACAGACATTTTCCTTCTTTCTGAAAAAAATATCATAATTAGTCACTTAAACATAAAACTATTCAAGACCTCTTTACAAATTTCATCAATGATTATAAACAACATTAGATATTGCTGATTGTAATTAAAAATTAAAGGCCAAAGTTAATGACTTATCATCTGATATGAAATAGCAAGATCAATACTTACTAATGTGTGTTCATATGAATTATTGTTGCAATACTTACTAAAGTATGTTCATATGGATGTTCTGGTTCTGGATGCCAACACATGATCATGCTTTTATCGGGAGACAGGCAAACACTAGGAGGTCTGCATAAAAAAAAACAATTTAAAAATATGAAAAAAACATAGCAGTTAGATATATGAAAGAGTTTGATTCTGCTTACACCATCACTTAAAGTTATTTAGAAATGTAATGGTGTTGTAATTGTAACTGAAAATTATAAGCCTAGAAAGTATCATAAGAACATGGAAAATATTACCTTGATTTACTCTGTGGAATTGATAAGTGCAGAAACCTTGAGCTTTGTGCCACATTATGGTTGAGTGCTATTAGAATATAAAAATAATAAATTAAAATACACCATAAGCAACTGCAAGATCTAATTCCTGTACATTCCCTGATCTATCTCCCAAAGCACAGTACAAAATTATAAAACTTGCAGCCCCAACAATATACAAAAAACAACAACAAATAAACATCAATTATTAGACTTTTACTTGTGCTAATTTTAGTCCATAAAAATAAATTCAAAATAGTTGTAAATTTCCGCTCTCTTACAGAGGCTATAAATTTTTTATTTTAAAATAAAGCACACAAATTTACCACTAAGAAGATCACACCCATTCCATAAGCCTTAAACTTCGCTTAAAAATGGACTGGTTCTTACGTTATTTTAAACAATACAATGAGTGTAAATAGTCATATATGTTAAGGCTTTTTACAATACAATAGTCATTTAATGTGTGTCTTTTTGTGCACTGCAGATGGTTAGCACACTTTGTTAGTGCAAGAGAAGTCAAACGTTGGCATCTCTTTACCTGCCATTTCTCTCTTAATCCGCTCCTTAGAATGATAAACGCATCATTATACATGGTGTTCAATGAACAAAAAACACCAACTCATCAGTGTTCAATAACAACTAGACCAACTCAAAGACAGAGAGAGCTTATGGCAATTATTGCTCACACTGACAATGCTTCTTTTCTTTTGTGCTGAATGGTTAGATAAGGATGCTGCTGACTTGTCTGGTATATCAGTTACGTGAAATGAAAATGATAAATCAGCTACTATAGACTATGTCCTTCAGGGTCGTCATTTCAGGTTTTTTTTAAGGGAAAGGGGGGGGGGGAAACCAAAACAGACCTGGTCGGCTTGTTAAGTTGTTTATTACTGGAGGCGCCACAGTACATAGCAATTTAAATAAAACCAGCAAAATCGGGAGGGGGGTGCAAATGCCGATCAATTTACCGTCGACGAAATTTCTTTCAATCAAATTTCTGGTAACCACGATGAACTGGTGACACCCGCTACCCCCCCACACCGCTCGCAAAAAAAATATCAAAGAAAAGCAACCAACAAAATCCAATCACCTTTATATAATTATGACGTTACAGTAAACAAAATGTGTCACGAGATTTCACCGCTGGCTGTTCGGTAAGCCCAGTGGTTCCCAGAATATATGACACATCACCCTGGGCCCTTGGGCCAGTTTCCCACTGGCAGGGCCATGAGAATTGTGCCCTAAGTCTGGTAAGTCTCCTCATATGTCTTGTGTCTAGGAAATCGCTTCTGACTGGGAAAACTGCCTGCTTATTTAGAGGAGTTAGAACCTACAGAAAATAAATTTTAGAAAGCGCTTTCTCTAACTTCCATTTAGAACATATTCGAGCGTAAACTACCTGTTCCCAATCAAGGGAGGGGTTTGTAGTGGTAGAGCGCTACATATTTAATTGTTGAAGCCAATATCAAAACAAAAAAGGGGAGATAAGTGGTGGACATTACAACAGCTCAACGTTAAAGCAAAATTAGGACAACAAAGTCTATAATTCTAACCGCCGGCTAGATGTAAATGTAAACATATCCTTATAATGGCTAGCATGAATATTTAGGAGATAATTAAAAAACAAATAACATACTCTCCAAAAGCCTTATCAACAGTTGCTCTTTACAGGTGGCAAATGCTCCAAATTTTATATTTATATTGTAGGTCTTCTGAACAATTTCGACAAATTAAACTGAAATAACAATCTGTGCCTTGTTATTTGTGTGACCTAATGCGGGAGTAAACTCTGGCATAAAATATGCAATTTAAAGGTCAGTCAGAACCTGCTGTCCGAGCTATCTGTGATGGTCATCATGTATGATTGTTCATTAAAAAATATCCTGTGAAGTTGATCTGTATGGATGTTTAAAATTATATTTGTTCAACTTAATACATTTTTCATTTACAAAAAAAGTATTTTTATTTTGGGGATTTTTAGATTGATAACCGATATGTAGTACCTATATTCATTGAATGTACAGTGCATACTGTTGCATATATTTACTGCACACGTTCTATTTACGCTCAATGTGTATAGTGAATCTTTCAGTATGGAACAGGTCTTTGTAAAGTAATAATGAGAATTATACTGATACAATGTTGCTGATTGCAAGCAGTGCTGACTTAACCTTGATTAGGCCTGGTGCCAACATTGCAATACAACTTAAGTAGATGCTCTCCTCGATGGTACATTGTTATATGTACAGTTGAATGATAGACACACACCTCTAAAAAAAAAAATAGTAGCCTACTGCCATTATCATGTTTTAATATTATTTCTTTCTTTACTCCCACAATAACATGTTTTATGATAATAGCATGCTTCTCTTTAGGCACAACATTGAGGGCTAACAAAACACACAAAGTGCAAAAATAACAACAACACAAAAAGTTAGACAGCCGAATGGTTGAGGTGTGTAATTTATTTTTATACGATTTCCCTCAGATGAAATCACACATTAATTAATATATGATTTTTTTTGTAAACATCTTATATCTTAACATAATTAAAATCCTCATGTACAATTTATAAAAGTGACCAGTTTTTTTTTTAAATAATATTTTCTTCAAAGCAGTATTGTTTTCTTACTTTTGTTAAATTTCACAATTTTGAATAAAGGTAATTATTTAAATTATTGTTTGAAAGTTTTTTGTTTGTTTGTTTAATGAGCGCTCAACATGCAGTCTAAAAGGATGGTAGCATTGCTTTTTTGGGACGGAAATCTTTTTGAAAGGAATTTTTTTAATTTTTTGTTGAAAATTCATTTATCAATTAGACAGTTTACACCAAAAATAGTTTCAATAAAAATTAAAAACAACATTACAATTTAGTAACATAAACAAATATTTGTATAAAACAACCAGATCAAGCTGAGTCGTCGCTTGACTTTTCGAGGTACCCAATGCCAATTTTCGGTTTTGTCCTCTCCATCTTGTATTAAAAGTTCATAATTTAAACAAAAAAAGGAAACAATCACAACTTTAACTCATTCCTTGCTGCAATGCTACTTCCGTATTAAATTTATTTGCAAGAGAAAGGGAAGTAACTCCGTCTTGCAATTGATTTACATTTGTAAAATATTTATTTAAGCTGCTAAATATTATTGAATGTTAATGAATTAAGAACAAATGCAACAAAAAATGAATAAAGTTTAATATAAATATAACATTAGCGGGGAATAATTAACGAACAATGGCCAAAAGATCGATTTTCGGTACCTCGGACGAACACATGCTACATATAGACGCGACGCACTAAAGCACGCGTAGTTTTAAAGTGAAACAAGATAAAAACTTCTGGATTTTAAATTAAAATCACGCTGAACCACGCCATCACCGGAAGTCTCGAGGGATGCGAAATTTCATTGCTATTTTTAAATAAATATGAGAGAGGTGTGTCGCTATGCGCCGGGACGCATTTGGACGCATCCGGCGAAATCCGTAAAGGACGCATTTAGCCGCAAATGTCGGGAATGAGTTAAGAGCCTAAAATCTCCAAGGCCCCAGCAGCCATAGGAGTTCCAGGGCCCTCACGATGGCTCAGAGGACAAAAGTCACAGAATTTTTTAACTGGCATCTCCTTCCCGTGCTTTCCGATTAATGTAGAATGGTGCAAAACTAAATGAGTTCCTTCAGACTTGAAGGATTGCAGCGTAATCTTTGTCTGAAAGTTCTTTCTTCAATCATGATGCTGAGCAATCTGACCCCCCTCCCCTAAATTTTGTAACGGCACCAGGGCGCAGATTAACTCTTTTGCTGCAGAATTTTTTTATCGAAAAAATGTACATTATATTTCGAAGAGCAAAAAAGAGAGAGATTGGCAGTCGTTACGTCAATTACCTAATCACTAATCAATTAATTACTAATACTAAACTAATAATATTAATTTTTTACAAATTTCTAACACTAATATGAAAAATGTAGATACTTCGGTAAACCAAGGGAGACTACTACTTTTTGTGTATCGGAAATGGCAATCGGCGCCGAAAAATCCGAGTTTTTCATTTTCCGATGTGTGTATCTATTTATTATTAAATGAGTGCTTTCGACATATATTTGAGTTCTGTTTCCGGCCTCATAATTAGGTAGACATGTTGACCTACATTTACATTGATTTTTTAAAATTTTTCAATGGACCTGTATTTTGAGATTCCTCTTTTATAAGGCATCTTTCACTATAAATTCGTATAGAAGTTCAACTTTTATGTCTTTAAAAAAAAGTCTTATTCTGTATTATCTATCGATGGGTATTTGTGTCAATTCTCATTGAGTTAGGACATGTCGGTCACTTGTTATGCTCACTTGAGTGAACCCCTATATGGTAATGAAGCTCAGCCCACACAATTTATCTATAATTGTTAACATTATTAAACTTATTTTTTTAATACAGCATTAGTTCTGAAAATAAAATTATCATTCAAACAAGAGTTATATAGCTCGTGACGCGAACAGCGGAGTTGGGTCACAGAATGTGGAGATGCGGTCCATGTTAAAAAAGGACAAATTAAGTCGTACTTTAAAAATTCATAATTTTAAAAGGTAAAAGTGCAGTTCAGGTGCGTATATTATTTCTTAGCGCATTTCGTATTTTAAAATTTTTTATCATGTAAACTTACGTGTATTCTTTAATAATTTAATAGAGGCAGTTATAGTTAACTAATTCTGGATTACAAATCGCATCTTTTCTTTTTATTTTACTTCTAAAGAGCCTTTAAACATCCCCCAACCAAAGTGACACAGCCCCCATTTGTTTGTATTTTTCTTTTTACGCTATGCCAGATTTTTAGCCACCTATAAGTTAGTATGCTAAACGAAATTTTCAAACTAAGCATGTTCACAAAAAAGAATGAAATACTAGATTCTTCATTACGCACAAGCGCCGCCCCCCCCAACTTTCTTTTTTTCCCCTCTCAGAGAGCTCGGAATATAGGGGTTGTCCTTTGAAGTCGAGTCGGGGAGGGGGGGGGGGAGATTAGAAGTGGATCACTGACTAAGCAGTGGACACACACGTCATCATTGTCCTGGACCTGGTGTGAAGCTGATCACCCTGAAGGCTGCTAATACGCTGTCCGTGATTGGTCAGCTCTAATTTGAGTACCCCTCCTCTTTTTTCGTATGCAAATGCGCTTATTACTGGTGACTGATTTGCGCTGAGTAAAGTGAGGGCTAGTGATTATTTTTTTTATATTATAAGACGGACTCGTTTTGGCTTTGCGGTATTGCTGGTTGTAGGATCATTTTGTTTAAAATTGCAGGACGACCAAGAAACAATAACTAAAATTGTTGATGCAACAGGCATTTTTAATGGTGCAGCATTTGGTTTATACGCGCACCTTGTGGGGCAACAAATAACGTTAATACAACTGGAATTTCTCTTAAGGCGCTCGTAACAATTGCAATTTGGCTTGTAAGCTGGGTTCGTATGTCAAGTATGTGAGCTCCCCATAATTACCGGGATCTGCATATCACCCGAAATGGGATCTCACCGTAACCGGTATCCCGCCAGGATCGGTAACCCACTGGATCGGGATCCCACCGGGATCAGGATCTCACTAGGCTCAAAATCCTATCGGGATCGGAATCTCCCTGAAACAGGATCCCACCGGATTGGGATCTCATTTAGTTTGGGATACCACCGGAAATGGATCTCACCGGGATCGGTATCTTACCGGGATCGGGATCCCACCATTACCAGGATTCTATCGGAATCACATCGGGTTCGGGATCCCATCATGATCCTTCCGGGTGCCATCGGAAAACGGGAAAAACGAAAGGTTTACATAAGTTATTTTAATTGTTTTTAATAGGAGATAAATTAGTTATTATTATTTTTACTATAGTGTTGTTGTTTTGTTGTTGACATTTCCTTTAATAACAATGTGAACTAAAAGGACGTAGCAGATGTTTTTGTCTGAATGCAGCCCCGGGCAACTCCGGTTATATTTGATAGTAAAGTTATAAAATAAATACATCATTTATTTTAACAAGATTCATCCAATTGGGCAACTTTTATAAAGTATCTTTAAAGACAGAAGAGTTATCCTTGATTTTCCACAATGGCTCCGTAAAACACGAAAGATTCATAAAAATGTACTTTTTTTTATCTCGTAAAATTTGTTAAATTGTTGCTGTATTCCAATAAAAAGATGGTATATAACATTTAAAATACTTTTTATAAAGAATTAACATAAGTTTACACAGGAAAATAAGAGATTCAAACAGAAATAATTAGGGGTGTGCCGGACCCCGGTCCGGAATCCGGTTCCGCCGGATTTTGCACTATCCGGTGAAATCCGGTTCCGCCGGATTTACATGTATCCGGAACAACCGCATTCCGGAATCCGGAATATACCGGATTTCGGAATTTGCCAGATTTTGTGACTCACCGGATCATAATCTGAAATAAAAGTAATTCTCTTTCCCGAATTCCACACGATCACGATACATTAATCGATTGTTTCGAGCGTTGAGCTTGTTTAATGTTTAATATTCCGTACATACCAGAGGCTAGAGTCAGCACCGCTAATAGTGGCCAAT
>CAXITT010000742.1:149754-237667 GCA_964033795.1 Lymnaea stagnalis | reverse complement strand
AAAAAAATCTTTTTTTTTTTTTTTTTTTAAAAAGTTTAAATAGTCTAGATCAGTGGTTCTTAACCGGTGCTCCGCGGAGCACCACCTCCTCCGCGGAGCACCACCTCCTCCGCGGAGCACTGGTGCT
Source organism: Lymnaea stagnalis (assembly GCA_964033795.1). Lineage (NCBI taxonomy): Eukaryota > Metazoa > Mollusca > Gastropoda > Lymnaeidae > Lymnaea > Lymnaea stagnalis. The sequence goes on along the minus strand of CAXITT010000742.1, from coordinate 237,540 downwards.
CCGCGAGGTAGTTGCAAGTGCTCCGCGAAATTATGAAACTCAAAATTTAATGTTCACTCACTTACTCTATCTGATTGAGCTGAACAAATGCTTATAATAGGTAGTCCAGACGGGGAAATATCGGCCTTTTTGCCTATTTTTACTGTTTTTTTTATATCAATTGAAAGCTTGGTTTTTAACCTAATTTTTGTTGTAAAATCAAATCGGTGTGTAAATTTCTTATGCATCCGCTGACTCTGCAAATTGACGAGTCCACTGACATAAGTTGAAAAGCTCATATACTAGGGTTCGTTCGCTTCATTCATGAAAACGAAATAGTGAATCAATTTCTATGCTTTCTTGAGCTTACCGAACGTTCGACAGGACAAGATGTCTTTGATTCTATTTCTTCCTATGTCGAACAATTCAAAATATCATGGGAGTTGTGTGTGGGAATTTGTACGGACGGTGCTCCATCAATGGTAGGCTCATTAAAAGGGTTTGTGACTCTCGCCGAGAAAAGAAACGCCAATATTATATCTACTCACTGTTTTTTGCACAGAGAATCTCTGGTGTCCAAAACATGACCAGTAGCATTAAAACCTGTGCTAGACAAAGTTGTCAATACGGTAAACTTCATAAAATCGAGACCTTTGAAAATACGCGTCTTTAAAAATCTTTGCATCTCTATGGAAGCCAAGTACGAATCTTTGCTTTTGCATTCTGAAGTGAGATGGTTATCCAGAGGAAAAGTGTTACGTCGTTTCTTAGAACTGAAGGATGAATTGATGACCTTTTTCCAAAATGAAAATATGGATGATTTTGTGGAATATCTTCAAAATGACATTTGGTGTGCTAAATTGGCATATTTAGCTGATATTTTTGATTATTTAAATTGTGTTAATACCAGCCTTCAAGGAAGAAAAGAACATTTTTTAACATCGACCGACAAATTGACAGCCTTTCGGAAAAAAGTTATTTTTTTGGAAAAATCGTTTGTTTGAGAGAAAGAAAGTAGATATCTTTCCTTCTCTTAATGATAACTACCGACGAAATTATTTCAGCAGTAACAGAGCATTTAACTTTATTAGAAGAAAAGATTGAATTTTATTTTCCATCAATAACGTAGAAACATATGACTGGATACGTAATCCGTTTGCCACGGTTGATACATCAAATAGTAAGTTGTAATACCAAGAAGAAGAAGAATTAATCAATCTATCCTCGGATCGTACACTTGAAATAAAATTTTCCGAAATGGTTCTGGAGGAATTTTGGATTTTTGTGCAAGAAGAATACTCAGCTATCTCCATGAAGGCACTTAAAATCTTGTTGCAATTTTCAACATCATATTTGTGTGAACTCGGTTTCTCGATAGTCACCAACATAAAAACTAAAAAACGAGCAACACTTACTAATTTGGATGAAGAATTGAGGGTAGCTATTTCTAAAATTAGGCCTAATAACACCGAAATTTGTAAAAACCGTCAAGCTCAGGTTTCATATTAAATCTTTTTATTTTTCTGAATTAAATTTTGAACAATGTTATTTTTTTACTTATTAAATTTATGTTTATTAAAAATTTGTTTGTTATAATTTTAAACTCTTATGTTATAATGTTTTATTTTCAATACAAGTCGTACGTATGTGTATTGGTTTGTTTTTTTTACTCCTTGATTTTGGTGCTCACCAAATTTTTGTCATGATCAAAAGTGCTCCCGGACTTCAAAAGGTTAAGAACCACTGGTCTAGATAGATACAAATATATTTTTTTAAAATTCGACTTAGTATGAAAAGTTTTTTTTAACATGTAAATTATCCATATAAGAATTTTTAAAAAACTTCTTAAATATACTTGTTTTTCTTCATTTTTCTCTAACTCATACAATCTTGCTGAATGTTCAATGAAGAACATAGCAATGATTAAATGTTACATACCATTGGATTCAGAATTGAATTATCTATGCTTTGATACCAATGATTGGATCACAGTTAATTATGGTTTTGATTTATGGCCAGAAGATTTTTAGTTATACTAAATTTTTACAAAAATGTCGACTTACCACAAACAGGTAGAAGTAAAAAAAAAATAAGTACGAGATCTAAGTTATAATTTTTATTACATCCATCATTTGTATCCACTTTTACAACACACTTACAACATTCAAGCAATTTTACCAACATTTGCCACTTTTAAAAATGCATTCATAAAAAGACCTGAAATTTTTAATTTATTTTTCTTTTATTAAAGAAAGAAAACAAGGCAAGTGTTTCATATGAGAAATTCTATTATTATGAGCAAATGATCTAAGTGGAGATAAATTATTTTAACATATCAAAACAAAGACATTTGGTAGTACAAATATTTAAAATGAGATTAAAATATCGGTTATGGGATAACATTGTCAAAACCCGCGTCTTATCTTCGGGTGCGTCTTATAATTAAGTGTGTCTTATAATTAAGTGTGTCTTATAATCAAGTGCGTCTTATAATTAAGTGCGTCTTATAATTAAGTGCGTCTTATAATTAAGTGTGTCTTATAATTAAGTGTGTCTTATAATTAAGTGTGTCTTATAATTAAGTGTGTCTTATAATTAAGTGTGTCTTATAATTAAGTGTGTCTTATAATTAAGTGTGTCTTATAGTCTTATAATTAAGTGTGTCTTATAATTAAGTGTGTCTTATAATTAAGTGTGTCTTATAATTAAGTGTGTCTTATAATTAAGTGTGTCTTATAATTAAGTGTGTCTTATAATTAAGTGTGTCTTATATGCGCGAAAATACGGTAGGTATTTTTTAACACGAACGAATGGTGCAGTGTGTGATATTGATGGGCGATTATTTAGGTCGATGTTCACGTTTCACGATGTTCATTCTTAGTTGTACAAACCATTGGGCAAGGAAAAGGAGCTCATTAAAAGCCTTAGTTTTTTCTCTCTGTTGTAATAATGCAATGACGATTCGCACATGACAGGGTTATTCGAATAACCATTGCAGATGTGACAGCATGATGAGTTATAATCATTCACATTGCTGCAGCAAAAACATTTGCATTATCAACTGAATTAAAAAGACTGCAGTGTGGTTAGATCTTTTTAGTTATTCAAGACATGCATTTTGTTTTCTTCAGATTAAAAGAAATATGACTGTTAAAAAAATTCATTAGAATGAAATAATAATATGGTCCTCGTCCACTGTTTTTTTCTTCTACTAACCACATTGGTGTAAAGATTATTTGTAGTTATTCCAAAGCTGCTATCTTTTATCAACTAGTTTTACCACTTTGAAATCAACTAGCCACAGCAGTTGCATTAAAATTAATCTAAAATAATAATTTAAAAAATAACGTTTAATTAGATTTGAATCTACAAGAACCAATAGTACATTTTCAGTTATGATGTTCCATGCCAGTATTGTGGTATGTTTGTGAAATGAGTATGTCCTATCCACTCCTGCTTCTATTGATAAGTCAATATGGCTGCCCCAGGGACCATATCTGCATGCGTATCCCTTTCATCTTGTCCAGATGAAATTGAAATGTGCCTGCTTATCGGGAGTTTACTCATATTTCCATTTAGAGACGTATACTGCTTAGGTCTGAATGTTGGCCGAAATGTAAACAATTTATGGATACCATCATTCAGTGAATAAACTCATTTTATCCAGAAACAGTTCACACAATTGGGGCTTGTAGATGAGAAGTCCAATGAGTGTTAGACATTTTCTTCATCAACAGGAATGTCCGATTTAAAAATCAAATGAGCTTAGTTGCCCTGACATCGCAGCAGCTATTGTTGCCTACATTTACGAAGCACCTCAAGCCTTTTTGGTGTAAACTTCAGTTGAAAAGTGGAAAAGGTGAAGGTACTCCTTTTCTTGTCTTGTTTTGGACAGGTTTCAGGAGGTAGCTCAGGTCTTAAGACAGGACTGGCATTGCCATGATGATTGGTTTGCCCATGCCATAATCACCACCCTGATACTGTGAAATGATAATCAAATATAATCATGACCTATAGGCTTAGATCTTGTCATTAAAATTTAAAAAAAACCGAACAAAACTAAATGCATTAATAAATTATAAATAATAAAAACTCAAAATTAAAAGCTGTTTTTAATCCAGAATAAATTATAGACCGAAAAGTCATTGAGTCTTCCTAGCGTATTCAATATAACAAGGACACATTTCAAACAATTATGGCTAAAAGTCATTGAGTCTTCCTAGCGTATTCAATATAACAAGGACACATTTCAAACAATTATGGCTAAAAGTCATTGAGTCTTCCTAGCGTATTCAATATAACAAGGACACATTTCAAACAATTATGGCTAACAATTATGGCTAAAAGTCATTGAGTCTTCCTAGCGTATTCAATATAACAAGGACACATTTCAAACAATTATGGCTATCAACAAAATAATTTAAAAAAAAAAAAAAAAAACAAGAAATAAGGTGAGAACAAAAATCGACCAGTCACTTGGTAACCGGACATCAAACTAATGAACTGTGAGAGTAAACAATGAATGCTGATAAGATCATGGCCGAATGTTGATAAGATCATGGCCGAATGTTGATAAGATCATGGCCGAATGCTGATAAGATCATGGCCGAATGCTGATAAGATCATGGCCGAATGCTTATAAGATCATGGCCGAATGCTTGTAAGATCATGGCCGAATGCTTATAAGATCATGGCCGAATGCTTATAAGATCATGGCCGAATGCTGATAAGATCATGGCTGAATGCTTATGAGATCATGGCCGAATGCTTATAAGATTATGGCCGAATGCTTGTAAGATCATGGCCGAATGCTTATAAGATCATGGCCGAATGCTTATAAGATCATGGTCGAATGCTGATAAGATCATGGCCGAATGCTTGTAAGATCATGGCCGAATGCTGATAAGATCATGGCCGAATGCTTGTAGGAACATGGCAGAAGGAAATTACATTTTATCATTTGGCCATCACTCACCCCTACCTACCCTTAGCCCTTTCACTCGAGCCAGCATTCTGGAGCAGTAACCATGTGGCTTCATTTTCAGGTGACCTATCAGGTCTGCACGAAGAAGACTCAATCGACCAAACGAAAGTGTCGCTTGTGTCAACAACAAAAAAACAACACAAACATAACAACAACAACAACAACAAAAATCAACAACAGCAACAAAACCGCTTTCAAAGATCATGGTTCCATAAAAATACATTGAAATTGGTCTCACATTTTATAATAAACTGCGCAGGAAGCCCCTTTGTTCTCATATGTAACACTCATGTACTTAATACCGTTAACATTTGTTATGGACTTAATACATTTAACGCTTGAAATAAACTTTGATGATTTTAAAACTTTGAATGGACTCGATGCCTGGCGTAGAGCTATACCCCGAGGCACATCTGACATTCTTTACAGTTTGTAAAACGCATCGCTTTATTCTGTCACCTTCTGCGAATTGCGTTGCCTCCATTTTCAAAACGAGTCCTTGGACAGCAGGGACATGCGCCATGTTGGAGGGTCCTGTCGTGTCCCTATCAGTTTTTGAGTCATCGATAAGTCACGTAGTTCGTGTCGCGGCCAGGGGGGAAGGGTAGCCTCGTAGTCGACATGTCGTGGGTGGAGTCGGGGGGTAGCAAAGACACGACCCACAAACTAAATCTGTTCGTTTCGCCAGAGACGCCAAATGGTTTGATCAAAGTTGCTTACAATGCATAGACGGACGGTGAGACGAGAGATTTGTTGCCATATCTGGTTTGACTTACATGGCTATTCTTGGTTTGACTTACATTGCTATCCTTGGTTTGACTTACATGGCTATCCTTGGTTTGACTTACATGGCTATCCTTTGTTTGACTTACATGGCTATCCTTGGTTTGACTTACATGGCTATCCTTGGTTTGACTTACATGGCTATCCTTTGTTTGACTTACATGGCTATCCTTGGCTTGACTTACATGATCAAAACCTGGAGGCCACGAAACGCTGACTTTAACCAGCCTGGTCAGTGTATGGTGTGGTCAGACACGGCGTTAAACACTGTACTGAGTAGGCGCATTCACGACTTGAGTGACCAGAGTCACGACCTGAGTGTCCAGATTCGTGATCTGAGCAACCAGATTCGAGATCTGTGTGACCAGATTCAATATCTGATTGACCTGATTCAAGATCTCATTGACCAGATTCGAGATCTGTGTGACCTAATTCAAGATCTGAGGGACCAGATTCACGATCTGATTGACCAGATTCGAGATCTGTGTGACCAGATTCGAGATCTGTGTGACCAGATTCAAGATCTGATTGACCAGATTCAAGATCTGATTGACCAGATTCGAGATCTGTGTGACCAGATTCAAGATCTGTTTAATAAGATTCGAGATCTTATTAACCAGATTCAAGATCTGATTGACCAGATTCAATATCTCCGTGACCAGATTCACCATCTTATTGACCAGATTCGAGATCTGAGTGACCACACTCAAGATCTGCTTGAAGACAATCGTATACATCAGAAAAGTTGCTTGATGCTTTTTATCCAAGATTCTCGCAGATGATAAAAGATCAGGAAATGTTTGTGTAGTTGTTGATTGCGATACAGCTGCTTCATGACCATAATGCTCTTTTATAAATTTATTAATGAAAAAAAAATGAAAGAAGATGCATATTGCTTTTATTCCCTGGCGTCCGTGACCACAACATGCTTGATCTAACATTTAATTAATCGACCATAGCATTGTTAGTGCAACATTTAATTAATCGACCATAGCATTGTTAGTGCAACATTTAATTAACGAACAATACGATTCTGAATATCTACTCGAAGTTGAACTTATTTGACCCGTTTTTTAAATATATTTTTACCCCCCCCCCCTCCCCTGTATAATCATAACTTCGTGCGGTATTTAAAGACGGTGCAATAGTTTTTGTCTGTGCAACCTGTCGTCCTATTTTACATACATCTTACAACTCCATAAACGTATCTATTTATATCATTTTGGTTTAAAATTTAGTTAAGCGTGCTGCTAAATTATACAAATAACAAAAAAAAAATAAAAATATAAATATATATAAGTAAGAGATTTCTTGATTAGAAAATAGGTCACACAAACGTTGACTCGGGGGAAATAGATTCAAAACACAGACATCTTTTCAAGGCTTTCTAAGTTTAAAAGAGGAAGATGGAAAAAAAATCGCTAGTTTAGCATCAGACTACTTCCTTCTAAATAAATGCTGCCGCTTGCAAACTAATATTTGGACGAACCCGGCGTGGTTCTCGGGAGCCGGGATCTGTTGGCGAGATTTAATCCAATGAAAACAGAAATTAGCGTGAATTTGTTACCACCAGACGGGCTGATTGCACGGTGGCGCTGGTGTTTTCTTGCAATTACGTCGCATCATTTATCGGTTGCTTTCCTAATAAGAACATCCGGTCTGCCTTAATATGGCGTCTGACTTTGTACTTTTAGTGACTTTTAGCCATCTGTAAGGCCCAGTGATTTGGTGGTATCCTATCTTCCTGGTCAGAGGGTTTTCAAGCAAATTTCCATGGCCATGTGAATATACATCATAAAACGTGTTAAAACGTTGCAGGCCGTTCCTCAACGTTTTGAGATCCTCTCAAAGCTAGTACTCTTGTTGTAAGAAATAGACAATGGGTATAGAAAAGCCTGAAGAAGGAAACACACACCCCCTTCCCAACCAAAAAAAAGAAGAAAAAAAGTGGACTTTTCGGCTAAAAAGCCTTCGATAGCAAACCAAGGAGACGGACGATCTAAGCTGATATGGATATTTAGTTGAAATGAAATGCTAGGCCTAATCAATTACGGAAGTGCCCCATGAAATCAAAGAATTTGGCTTATGAGATTAACAGGAAACGAAAAATATTTTTTTTTAAATTAATACATTAATTAAATGAAATAAGACTAATTAAGGAAATCGAAGCTTACTATAAAACTGTGAGCCGGGACTGTGTAGGTGATGTCAGTAAGGTGGTGGGTATGAGCCAAATACCACGGCCAGAACACGGAAGGCAAATGGGCCTTTGCTTTACCTACGGTTGTTTAGAACTCTATGCAAACAGAAAGAGTGACATTAATCAGAATGGTACTTTTTTTTAATACTTTAGTATGATTCAGAAAGAAGGCGGTCAGTAAAGAAAGACTGCCGTTAGCAAAAGAAAGAAGGCGGTCAGCAAAGCACGCAGCCTGTGCTGTGATGCTATGTAGCCACAAATTTGTCTTCTTTTTTTTTTTGGAAAATTTTTTAAAACTTTCAACTTAGTTATTCCACTAACCCTCGGAATAAAAAAAGCATTTAGGGCTTGTCTTGAAGTTCTCTCTCTTCCCGCTGATGGCCATACAAGACCATTCTCGTGTTAATTTATGTGTTGGTTGTGTAACGCCTCGGAAAGTCACGACAACCCGGTGCAGACACTTTTTAAACACCAACAACATCAACACCAACAACATCAACAACAACAACATCAACAACAACAACAACATCAACAACAACAACATCAACAACATCAACAACAACAACATCAACAACAACAACATCAAAAACAACAAAATCAACAACAACAGCATCAACAACAACAACATCAACAACAACAACATCAACAACAACAACATCAACAACAACAGCATCAACAACAACAACATCAACAACAACAACATCAACAACAACAGCATCAACAACAACAACATCAACAACAACAACATCAACAACAACAACATCAACAACAACAACATCAACAACAACAACATCAACAACAACAACATCAACAACAACAACATCAACAACAACAACATCAACAACAACAGCATCAACAACAACAACATCAACAACAACAACATCAACAACAACAACATCAACAACAACAACATCAACAACAACAACATCAACAACAACAACATCAACAACAACAACATCAACAACAACAACATCAACAACAACAGCATCAACAACAACAACATCAACAACAACAACATCAACAACAACAGCATCAACAACAACAACATCAACAACAACAACATCAACAACAACAACATCAACAACAACAACATCAACAACAACAGCATCAACAACAACAACATCAACAACAACAACATCAACAACAACAGCATCAACAACAACAACATCAACAACAACAACATCAACAACAACAACATCAACAACAACAACATCAACCAGTTTTTAAAATGTTAACTTTTAACCATTTTCTGTAAACTATCACTTCCATCTCCTTTAAAACAGACGTGCACAACTCAACATGTCAGGCGGACCGTAACACTTTATGAAATACGTGTGTGTGCCGAAAGAAAATAGGACAAGGGTGGGGGGAGCTGTTAAGAAAATAATCATAAAAAAGAGGATTTCGTTATTTCGTGGGCCGCAAAGTGGGTGCTGGCGGGCCGCATTGGGCCGCGGGTCGTATCTTGTGCAGGCCTGCTTTAAAAAGGTTGATTGACTTTTTTTAGAGTTGACATTTCCTGAAGAATGTTTCATTATTTCCCTTGCTACATTTATTTGAAGATGCTCATTTCAATAAATTGGTCAAATAACATTTTCTTAATTTTATATTAAAATGTAGGCATTGTATTTATTATTTTGAGAAGGGCCTTCATCAAATTTGGTTTTAAAAAAAAAGTGGCGCAATAGCTATAGACCTCTAGTAGTACCATTTAACGTGTGTACTTGTGTAGACCTCTAGTAGTACAATTTAACGTGTTTGCTTGTGTAGACCTCTAGTAGTACAATTTAACGTGTGTGCTTGTGTAGACCTCTAGTAGTACAATTTAATGTGTTTGCTTGTGTAGACCTCTAGTAGTACAATTTAACGTGTTTGCTTGTGTAGACCTCTAGTAGTACAATTGAACGTGTGTGCTTGTGTAGACCTCTAGTAGTACAATTTAACGTGTTTGCTTGTGTAGACCTCTAGTAGTACAATTTAACGTGTGTGCTTGTGTATGCCTCTAGTAGTACAATTTAACGTGTTTGCTTGTGTAGACCTCTAGTAGTACAATTTAACGTGTTTGCTTGTGTAGGCCTCTAGTAGTACAATTTAACGTGTGTGTTTGTATAGACCTCTAGTAGTACAATTTAACGTGTGTGCTTGTATAGACCTCTAGTAGTACAACTTAACGTGTGTGCTTGTGTAGACCTCTAGTATTACAATAGACCTCTAGTAGTACAATTTAACGTGTTTGCTTGTGTAGACCTCTAGTAGTACAATTTAACGTGTTTGCTTGTGTAGACCTCTAGTATTAAAATTTAACGTGTTTGCTTGTGTAGACCTCTAGTAGTACAATTTAACGTGTTTGCTTGTGTAGACCTCTAGTAATACAATTTAACGTGTGTGCTTGTATAGACCTCTAGTAGTACAATTTAACGCGTGTACTTGTGTAGACATCTAGTAGTACAACTTAACGTGTGTGCTTGTGTAGACCTCTAGTATTACAATAGACCTCTAGTAGTACAATTTAACGTGTGTGCTTGTATAGACCTCTAGTAGTACAATTTAACGCGTGTACTTGTGTAGACATCTAGTATTACAATTTAATTTGTGTACGTGTACCTTATTTCAAGATATCTTCATTGGAGGTTACAGATTAAAACAAATCTATACATACAACACATTGGTTTGATAAAAAAGGGAAGGGGGATGGCATTGTCTGGTGTTCCAGTTCACAATTATACTACAAGTGGGGGAAAACGGTTCGATATTTCACCATTCCCTACTTCATACCACACACGTCAGATGATACATTACACGCTTCATACTCCCGGGAAGAAGGGGGATGGGGTGGGTTGCGGTTTCTTTTTTATCCCACTTCCCCCCTCCCCCTCCCCCCCCCCCTTTTTTTTTCAAACCGGCTTTACTGAAAACAGTTGCGGTTCCAATTAACAAATAGTCATCCAGTCAATTTATTCTGTCTCTACACAACAATTGTAAAGTATAAATTTGATATAATTTATTATATTATCATTGACTCATTACACAGACAGTACAAGATATCAGTGGCGTGTACACTGAACACTGCTTTGGCTTTAGATTTTAAAAAAAATGATAACTTTTAATAATTTTTTTGTTGTTGTAAAATAACAGGGGCGTTTTCGGCCTCAATTGGTTTTATTATTAAAAGTGGTCACTTAAGTTGACTTTGTGATGAAGTAGATAAGTAATTGCCTTTTAAAAGCCATAGAATATGGTTTAAAAAAAAGTTTTCCATTTTCAGTGGAAAAAGCAGACAAGTCACAATGTTGGGTCAGCCCGGTAAAAAGCTGTAAAAATGTATTAAATTGTCACAAAATATTTAATAAATGATATATTTTGAAAGTAAAATGGTATCACTAACTACAAACAAAATTATAGCATTTTATTTTAACATGTGAAAATATTGCATTCGTTCAAACTTTAAAATCCACTTTTCTCAAAATCTTCAGAATGTGACATGTCTGTTTTTTTTCCGCTGAGGTCTTCAACTGTGGCCCAGCGTATTCCGCCAGAACACCGTTCTATCGCGACACAACTATGGGCCAACATATCAATTTAGAACAGTATATTTGATCGCTCCCATCAGATATCTACGCACCCACAGCAAAGTCCAAAAAGAGCACTTGCGATGATTACGGGGATCATAGTTGATTTCGACGGACGAACTCTATATATTCTACCGCCACACAACTATGGGCCAACGTATTCAATTAGAACAATGTTCTATCGCTATAAAAATATGGGCCAACGCATTCCATTAAAAATTTTAGCATATTATGCATACTATATATACAGTTATCATATAAGAACCCCTGCATTGTACTTTTAATGTTTTGCCATTAAAAAAGAATATCCTTTCTTTTAGCGCCCTGGGGGGTGCGGGGCATTTAGCATCTCTTAACAACAAACAAGTGATGCACTGAGAAGCTGGGCAGGGCATTTAGCATCTCTTAACAACAAACAACTGATGCACTGAGAAGCTGGGCGGGGCATTTAGCATCTCTTAACAACAAACAAGTGATGCACTGAGAAGCTGGGCAGGGCATTTAGCATCTCTTAACAACAAACAACTGATGTACTGAGAAGCTGGGCGGGGCATTTAGCATCTCTTAACAACAAACAACTGATGCACTGAGAAGCTGGGCGGGGCATTTAGCATCTCTTAACAACAAACAACTGATGCACTGAGAAGCTGGGCAGGTGATTTAGCGAAGTACACTTTGCTGGACAATGAACTGTAATTAACACAAAGTGTTAGTAGCAGACGAGACGAGCACCATGAACTAAGAGGCAGATTTGATGGCGACATTTTTTTTTGGCGTTGTTCTGTGAACCGCAAGCTGAGTATTGTTTAGCTCCAGTATATTATATTAGCCAGCGTCCTGGGCAGGTTTTTAACTATGTTAAATTTTAGGTAGGGCTATGGGTATAGTTCAGTCACAATGTATTGTCAGAGAGTTGTATCGTATAGACCTGAGGCAGTAAAATAGCAGGGTTGCTTGATTACGTGTTATCAACCAGTCCAAGGGTAACGAACAGACGTGATTACCAGGACGTATAACTAATTTATATCAATTATATATAAACCGTCCACTACCACCATCTGCCACTGGCATCTTTACTGAGCCGTTGACATGCTGTATATCAATCACCATTACCCAACTACCCCTAACAAAAAAAAATCTCCTACCACTAGCATCTACACTGAGCTATTGCTATGTTGTAGCCTAACTACGCCTAAGAATAGCACCTACCACCAGTATTCACACGAAGCTATTTATATGTTGCTTAACCCTCGTAACATAGCTACAGTTACGATTAGCACCTAGCACCAACATGTGCACTGAGCTATTGCTATGCTGTAACCTAGCTACCCCTATGTATAGCACCTACCACTAACATCTAGAGCAGGCCTGGGCTCACCCCTGAGCCTATAGTGAAGACGCATAATATTAACATTAATTTTTTAAACACACAAAAAACATTCCCTCACTTTCCACTAATGACATTATGAAATGTATATTATATAAGCTTTGAATATTTAATATTTTATTTTATTTTATTTAGGCATTTTTATATAGCGCTTACCTTAAAGCTCTAAGCGCTTTACAATTATTAAAAACATGTAAACTAAGTAAAATAAAAATGAGACACTTGGATAGTAACTACTATACTATAGAAACAATTAAAATGGCTATAAAACGAGGACACTTTGGCACGTTTTGGCCTATACTACAGGATCAACCCGAGACAGAAAATGAGGTCAAGGAGGTCACAGGTCATAGGCGGACCTAAACGGGTGGGTTTTAAGGGACTTTTTGAAAGTGGACGAGGTTTCACAATGACGGATATGGAAGGGGAGCTTATCATCTAGCTAAAAAAATATTGAAATTTCAATGAGTTCTTTGAAATGAAATTGAAATAAACATCACAGTATCCCTTAAACTAAATGTTAAAATAAATAGCAAGGGGGAAAATGAAGACCAATCACACCAAAAGCGTCGCTTTGCCATAGAGAAGAAAGAGAGAGAGTGCGTCAAAGTCAAGTTTGAACAGAGGCTGGAGAAAAACGCTCAGAAATTATAATAGATGCCACAGAACAGTCTGTAGCACGACCAAAAGAAGATGGTGAAACTCACCAACAGATGTGACAGTTGTTAACGCCTGATCAATCAGAAAAACGACGAGAAACAGATTGTGACGTATTGCAGATCTCAAATGTCTTAACCCAAGAGTGACAAATTCACCAGAACCGACAAGAAGCTGTTCACTGCGAAGAAAACCCGTGTTCTTGCACAGAATCGCGGTCCAGTGACTGAAAGCTGTAAATTATGTCGATCGAAAAAACTCAAGACTGGAACCTCCAGATGATGAATAGTGCCGCCTGCGTATTTGGGATCAAATCGATCTTTGCTTCCAACAAACCAACCGAATCACGAAATTTATCAAATGATGTGGGAAATAGAAGATCATGCAGCGTGACAAAAGCACCGACAGGAGAACAGATTCAGGAGTTCAACATGGTGTTTCGACGAGATCGTCATTCGGATTCAAGTTGCTTTAATGCCCCAACATCTAAGTCACTTAAGTATTTGAAATAAATGAAGATGGTGGGCCACCGTTTTTCGTGTAAGACATCTGCAGCTATCCGAGAAACCCTGGGGATCCAAACCAACAGTTCAACAACTTGAGCCCCAAAACTTTCGATCCCAATTCTTACGCAATACTATTTACGATACGATGAACCTGGGAGTGCGAAGCTTACAAACGAGCTTTGGTTACTCCTGTTTGCACAAAAATCAGTACGCTACAGGTCAGAGCGATTCAGCTATAGCTATTCGCCATGACTTTAACCCAATGACAAGCGCTGAGAAATTATGTCAGCAATGGTTGATGCAATTAAAGTTTTAGGTGGAAGTAATAAAACTTCAACTTCATTCGACTAGGTCAACAATCGTCAAGAGCAGAATTCTATCAAGGGCTCACCGACCCTGTCGTTAATGTGGCTTAGAATATGAACATTGCCGCTGGCGTAGCAGTTATGCTGCCTTCACGTGCGAGTGCGCTGCCCTGATACAGTGTCCATATTCGCAAAGTTTGACGCGCCTGATCTCATTACATTCCTTGCTCGCCACAACTGACCACAAATCAATGAGAATCTGCATGAAGGTAAACAAATAAGAGAACGTCTTGATTTGGTTGCATGAGTTTTTTACGTTAAATGTGAATGTTGATGGCTGACTTGATCGTGCCATGGCGTATTTGGACAAGCAGACGCTTATGTATGAACCCGCGAATTCCAAAAAATAGGTTTACATACAACTAGATCATATTTTGGTGACTTAATTCTAGTAAGATAAGTTTGACATCTGGAGAGCAAATCAATCGGTTCGTCAGTGAAGAAATTCTTGCTGAAAAACAGAAAATCCTAACCGACATGAGATCGTCACATGGTGCACAGACCACGCGACAACAATGACAGCTACGCGCCTGGCATGGAAAATGGAGAGCGCCAGGAAGTGTTCCCAAAGCAATTTGACACGTTTTACACTTTGCTTTTAGAGGAAGGCCTAGCCTCATGCCAAAACACTTTGCTATTACAGGAATAGCAATTGCTATTATAGTAATGATATACTTGAGAAAGCTACAGCTTAATAACATATTACCATGCTGTTAAAGTCTTAAATAGCGGGGGGCCCTTGGCTTTCCCCGGGGGGCAGAGCCAACCCCCCCCCCCCGGAGATATAGCTGAAAGAAACCCTGCTCGTGTGTGGCATTGCAATAATTTTGATACACATTTGTCTAGAATTGTAGGTTGACTCACGCAACGAGTATGCTAGGGCCTCGGTGGTTTAAATAGGTGCAGGGTAGGAAAATGATAGCGGGGGTCAAAGATGGTCATTATAGTGAAGCTAACTCACTAGGAAAACTCTTGATTACTTTACAGACGTGGCTGTTGATACCATGTGACAGAATATCAACATTATATTAGTTAAAAGACAATACACTCTATTTCAAGAAGAAAGAACACAATATATTTTGCACTTTGATTTCTACAAGTTAAAATCACGACTTTAGTTACATGTATTTTGTCGTGCAATATTATGTCTACGAATTATTTAATCGGATACTTGGAGGCGTAGTTAGCGAAGTACGTTTAGCAATCAGGGGTGGACTGGGCCGCCGGGACACCGGAAATATTCCTGATGGGGCGCCAGGACCGGTGATATAATAATAATTAATAACTAATATGCGGTGATATTAGAGGCCACTACCAAAATGGCGGTCCATAATATCCAAACCAACAGCAGCCGTATTCTTACGTAAATAAAGAGCTCCGTACAGCCAGCGGCCGCCATGTTAGAATGTACATCTTCCATCCTACTTCCGCTGAGTTTGCTTTGATCAAAATTCTTTTTAATTTGTTAGTTAATAACAATTAATATTAATTAAATAAAATATGTTACGGTTATCAGTGATATGAATTCAAAACGTAAATGTAAAGGGGGTGCGGAGAAAGTAAGAGATAAGAAACTGAAAATTCTTGGTAAAGATGGAGCTAAATGCCGAAATCTAGTCGATTTATTGAAAGCCACTCCAATTCAAACTAAAGACACCGTCTCTCAACAAACACCTTCTACAAGTACACAACCCGACACAAATCAAAACGATGACAACAATCAGCATTCACTAGTGCCAACAAATTTGATTCCCACCTTACATTTAAAAAATGTTACGGAGCTGACAACACAATATTTATGAAAACAACGCTGGCAATGGCAGATCTAAATCCCGAAAATTAGAACTTCAGTTATCGATAATTAAATCTGCTGGCATGTTTGCAGTTCAATTGGATACAACTCGGGATGTAAGTGTGAAGGACCAATGTTCAATAATTATAAGATATGTAACAGAAAAAGTTCATGAAGGATTGATATGCGTTGCAAACTGTACATATTCTACTGGAAAAGGTATGTTTGAATTATTTCAAGAGAAACTCATTGTATGTAACATAAATATTGAATATCGTGTCGGTAATGCTCCAGATGGGGCAGCCAATATGCAAGGACAGTACAATGGGTTTACTAAATGGCTGAGTGACGTCGCACCTCATCAAATTCATGTCTGGTGCTACGCACATGTATTGAATCTTGTTATAAGTGATACCACTCAAACCACGACCTCTTCAATTTGCCTATTTCAACTGCTTAACGAATGTGGGGTGTTTCTTTAGAGAATGGTATAAAAGAATGGATGTGTGGATCGATCACCAACAGAAATCTAGACACCAAAGATTAAATATTATTGGTGAAACGCAATGGTGGGCCAAAGAAAGCGCGTTAAAAACGTATTTGGAGATTTTGATGATCCAAACTCATCATTGTTCATTGAATTGATTTATACGTTACAAGAACTAGCCTAGCATCATCGGACGCATTCAATGCAAAAATCAGGGATACAGCTCAAACTTTACTTGATAAGTTTATCAAATTTGAAACGAATATTCCAGCACACAGGATCGCTTTCTAATTATTTACAAACCACCGGAATGGATGCACTGCAAGCATACCGTAATGTAGATTGTACTGTTAAGTTGTTAAAAAATATTTCCAGAGATTTCGATGGTGTTCTCGACATTACCAATCGATTTTTGTCCTGGGCTAACAAGTTGGAAGAAGAAAATGTTGAAATTACCATGTAGGAAAATTTTGTAGAGAAACGTTTACACAAACCAAAAGTGATGTCTGATGAGAGAAGAACGCACGAGGTAGTAGGAAATAATGCAGCGGACAGATATCGCATTGAAGTTCATAATTGCATCATGGACAAAATTGTAAAAACTATTGAAAAGCGATTTGAAAGTCACGATTCCTTATACTCAGATATTGGCTGTCTTGATCCACAGAACTTTGAGGATATTAAACAACAAGGTTTGGCTACATCAGCGATGCAGCGCCTTAGCAGTACTCTCGTTAAATTCGATGAAATGGGCCACAGCGACTAATCGCAGAGAAGAGCGCTAACTGACTTTGCGCAGAAATGGAATAAATTTAAAAATTCTGTCCCCGACGAATACCTTCTCCAAATGTTCGATGATTCAGTAGAGGACAGCGTCAGTGAAGATTGGCCCCATGAACTCTGGGACGACCAAGTTGTGGCTAAGAGTGAGGAACTTCCAAAATGCAAATCTTGCCAAAAATGTCCTGTATGCTGCTTCCCTGTACTACATCAATACAGTTTCTCTGGGCAAACATACAAGCATCTCTTTAGTGCATAGAAACTCTTATTGACTCTGTCGTCTACCCAAGTAGCTTGTGAGAGATCTTTCTCTAAACTGAAATACATTAAGAATCGCTTGCGAAGCTCATTGTCTTCTACACACCTAGAAGCTTTTATGCCTATGTCAACAGAAACCGATGTTTTAAGTGAACTGAATAATGACACAATTATAGATCATGTAGCCGCAATGGCACCCACCTTAAAGAAGTTGCTTATACTATAAACACCATCACAGTGAGTCCGAATAAATTGATTTATAACTTGAATTGACGCATTCTTGATATTTTATATATAATTATACATTATGTATGCGATTTATCGGGGGGTTTTGTGTTATTGTATGTTGTAATTTGTAAAGTGACCCATGACTTTGGAGGCCTCGGCCCTCAGGTTTGGGTGGCAAAAATGCACAAGGAAAATAAAAGTCATGAAGAAAGGGCCGCTTTATGTTTCTTTCCCGGGCCGCTTTATGTTTCTTTCCCGGGCCGCTTTATGTTTCTTTCCCGGGCCGCTTTATGTTTCTTTCCCGGGCCGCTTTATGTTTCTTTCCCGGGCCGCTTGAACTCCCCAGTCCACCGCTGCTAGCAATCAAAATCTTCTTTGGGCTGGCTATATTATAGAAAGTGTGGGAAGAGATATCAGATTTTTTTTTTTTTAAATATTCTGTTATTTTATCAGAACTTAAATTGCAAGTCCGCTTTAAAGAAGTTGCTGTCTTTATGATTATGTGCAGATCTGTGACTACATCATCAAACGTAATGTCGAAACGCACTTCGACGACAGACAAGTCAACCCCTACATGGTGTACGACACTTTTAGAGCGACTGAATGGATCGGATATGAGAACCAACGCAGTGTTAAACACAAGGTATGAGATAGAATAAATAGATCAGTGTTGGACTGCGATAAGTAGATCAATTAGACACAAAGTTTTGTCTCAATAAAACAATATATGTCCAGTTTTAATAATGATTAGACCGAATACAAATTTAGACGTTCCGCAAATTCCGCTACTCGTGCAGGTCAAGCCTTCTTTGCTGCTGAATATTTCTAGATGGAAAATGACCCTATCAACTTCAATCACGTAGAGACATGTGTTACAGTGGCTATGGCTGCAAACCTTGGTGCCTAAAGGTGCAAACCTTGGTGCCTAAAGGTGCAAACCTTGGTGCCTAAAGGTGCAAACCTTGGTGCCTAAAGGTGCAAACCTTGGTGCCTAAAGGTGCAAACCTTGGTGCCTAAAGGTGCAAACCTTGGTGCCTAAAGGTGCAAACCTTGGTGCCTATAGGTGCTGTAATAGCAAAGAGGTGGCTCCTAACAAGCATGTCCCTAAGGCTCCGGAAAGCGGAGATGTTTTTTTTGTTTTTATTGTTGTTGTTGTTGACAATCTCATTGGTGACAGTGTGTGCATAACAATGGGCCGACTTTTGAGAAACGGAATACGGGGATGAAAAGTTAAATTTTCTTTTTGACATATCTCCACTGTCAGAATGAGTCACTTTTAAATGAATTGTCTCTAGTCATACCTGTAATTTGAGTCACGAGTCACAGCTGTTTTTAAAATTGGCTCAGGATATAATCTACGTTGGGGAAAATATTAAATTTATGCGTATACTTATATGAATGGTTTGGGGGGGGAGGGGATTTTTTTTTTTTTGTACTGATGAAGGCATTTAATGAAACTTCTACATTCGAATTCTATGTAGTAGTGTGTACCTTTCGTACTGAGTAAAGCGTCTGCTTTTTTTAAACATTGAATTATGTCTATACCCTTATTCTAATAGTAATAGTTTCTTCCTTTTTAACTGGTGATAGTTGTAACAGAAAGGAATGACGCCCACTCTTCTGTGTTTGGTCCAACAACTGATCTTTATTCTACATTATACACTCTTTTTATACTTCAAATTCATGATCACTCATTCTACCTTGCCACGCATTTAAGGTTAAAACATTCTTGAATAAAAAATAAAAAAACTCACCGCGTCCAGCCACAGCACAGAACAACAAGAGCTAATCAGGTCACAAAGTTCACTCACTACTGCCCATAGTAATCGTTAGTCATACTGTCATAATAGTGTCTACCTCTCATACTGGTGATACTGTCTACCTTTTGGTATTGGTAATAGTGTCTATAGGGGTAATAACTTGAACTCTTTGATAGTTAGCTTCCAGGACGGTGCACCTGGCAACACCAAAGTGCACCGTCAACTCTCAACCTCACACCATCCGTTGCACCTTTAGCTCTAAATAGGGAAAAAAAAAACTGCTGTTGAACCATTAACTCGAAAACCCTGCACCAGCCAGTGAACTGTTAAGTCTTGCCTGACACTAACCGATGCACTGTTTACTCTAATCATATTTGTGATAAAAAATATATTTACTGGTAATCAAAAGAGCCGCTTCAAACACTATGTTCTATATAAGAAATCGTGGAATGGGGAAAAAAATCCGGACGTTAATCGAAAGGAAATCATTCTAGATTTGATTAAAAGTAAATTAAAACTAGGCTGTGACTATTTCAAATTTTTATTGTTGGGTTTGTAAGACAAAATAAACTACCGCAAATGACATCCGAATAGCTTGAGTCTAATGGTACCCAGGTGCGAATGGCAGTGCTGCGTGTCTGTGTCCATTTTGACTCAGTGCTATTCGGATGTCATGTGTGGTAGTTTATTTTAGTTAAACTGAAGAATTAAGTTTACAAAATAATACAGTCCATTCAATTATCTTTCATTTGATACCTCATTTTGTCTAACAAACCCAACAATAAAATTGTAAATAGTTGGGTTTTTTTTAATCCCAACCTCTCACTTCTGGTACCCGGGTACGAATAGCCACTTCGTTAAAACTAATAGATAATGAAAGAACCGAAACAAACATGTGCTTTAAGCATCGACGATCCCATCGTCGATCTGTTCGAAACCTCATTTAAAATCGACGACGGGAACGTTGATCCGGAGAGAAAGAGTTAAAAAAAAAAGAAAAAGAGGGGGGGGGGGTGAGGGGGTTTGCCAAATATAGAAGCATAGAGAAGTATTACAGAAGAACGTCTGATCAATGTGATCAAACACTGACTTAGGGGCCGTCCATTAACTTTGTTAACAAAATAGGGGGAGGGTGTTTTGAAATGTTCACAATAGTTGACAAAGGGGAAGGGAGTGTTAGATTAGTTGACGTCATTAATGGAGTTTTTTTTTTCGCTATTAAAATGTTATTCTTAAAAATTGACGGGTTGTTACATTATTGTTACATTATTGTTACATTATTGTTACATTATTGTTACATTATTGTTACATCATTGTTACATCATTGTTACATCATTGTTACATCATTGTTACATTATTGTTACATTATTGTTACATTATTGTTACATTATTATTACATTATTGTAACAGATTTAATGAGTGGAAATAGTTATATATTTGTAGGCTTTTAACAATATAAGATGTATTTAATGTGTGTCTGTCTGTCTGTTGTACTGCTGATGGCTGGTCCGAATGTTAGCAAACTTTGTTAGTGCAAGAGAAGTCAAAAGTTGGCCTCTCTTCACCTGTAGATTCTGTTTTTCGCAAATGACTAGGGCGGTATGTTTGCGATCAAGTTTCAGGTATGGAACAAACAAAAAAGATTTGACTAATGCGAGTAGCTGCAAGGAGACAGGGAGAGCTTATGGCAATTATCGCTCACACTGACAATGCTTCTACTTTAAGTGCTGAATGGTTAAATGGGGATGATGTTGACTTGTCTGGTATATCAGTTCCGCAAGATGAAAATGATAAGTCAGCTACTATGCCCATTGTTACGTAAGAGCAGCACATGGCTACTCTATGGGAAGATGATAGCAGCTAGAAACTATACTACAATTCTCAGCTATACTGACAACCATTTTTATACTTCCACAAATAATGATATTAGTCTTTAACAACATATTAATTGATTCTGCATTTCAAAATTTAAATGTAAAAACTTTTTAACTTAGTTATTAACAAGCTAAAGATGCAATAAAAAATTCCTACAATTTTGTGTCATTAAAATAGATCAGCACAAATGAGTGGGGGGGGGGGGAATAAAAAAATTGACCTAATTACTTGTGGGTGGGGGTCATTGAAAGCTTGACAGTGGTTCACAAAGGGTGGTGTCAAAAATTGCTTTAAAATTGTTTACGTAATTAATGGACGACCCCTTACTAGAATTACTAGAAAAAGTTAAAAGAAATATTTGTTTAAAAACGAATAAATTAAGTGAGTTAACAAATACAACATTATATTCTATATTAAATGTAAGTTTTTCTTTAAAAACTGTAAAGTTGTACGCCTATTTTAGCGGCTCTATTTCTTGATATTTAAATATTGAGTTCGAAAGAATTTCGTGGCACACTAATCGTTACAATGCGTTCACAATTCACAGGCCTGCTACGCCGCCAACAATGGCTACGGGGGTCTCATGTTCTGGGACCTTAGCATGGATGACTTCTCTGGAGAGTTCTGCGAGCAGTGCCCATACCCTCTGATCTTGGCTGGGAACAGCGCCATGCATAACGCGTCCTTTAACTGTATCGGCAATTATTAGTTTTTAAGTTTGTAAGGTTGTAGTTTCTCAAATTCACTCGGATTTTCATAGAGCGTGATAACGGGCTCAAAACTCGATGAAGAGAGGATGATTTCAGTACGACTTCAATAAATATCACTCTTGGTCAAACATCATTTGTAGGAAAACATTATAGTTTCCCTTAAATTTAAAGCGTGATGAGTTTTCCAAAATCTCGGCTTCATTGTAAATATTTAAGAGGAAAAAAAAGATGGAATGCCAAGATAACGTCCTAAGATAGAGTGTGGAAATGGGAACACAATTTTAAGACAGAAATCTAACACAATTTTAAGACAGAAATCTAACACAATTTTAAGACAGAAATCTAACACAATTTTAAGACAGAAATCTAACACCATTTTAAGACAGAAATCTAACACAATTTTAAGACAGAAATCTAACACAATTTTAAGACAGAAATCTAACACAATTTTAAGACAGAAATCTGACACAATTTTAAGACAGAAATCTAACACAATTTGAAGACACAAATATAAAACAATTTTAAGACAGAAATGGGACACAATGTGAAGACAAAAATGTTTTTACATTTTATTTTTGTTTTACTCTCATACAACTTAAATTTCAGATACAAATTCATTATCAGTCTCCCATTCTTTATTGGAGCACCAAAAATAAAGTAAAAATGTTTAACGCATGTTATGTTTTTAATTATTTATTTATGTTAATGTTTATTGTTTGAAATAAAAACATATATAAAAACCTTAAAAAGGGTGACCAGTAAAATCCAGTACAAAACAGTTTTTTTTGTTGTTCGTCCGTCGAGGATCGACGATGACCATCGAGTCGTCTGGTGACTGATGACTTGCGCGGGTGACTTTTGTTTAAAGTGAGGAAGAGTTGCGCAGCGTCAACCTCACTCTCTCGTCCGAGCCCATCATATCCAGTGGCAAGACTCTACGTCAAGACGACCAGGGATGGGTACGGTTGCAGGAATGGACATTGTATGCGCCTTACGGGACTCCAACTCCGGGTTTGAATTCAGAGTTTCTTTCTCTTAGATGAGTTGCCGACCAAGGTTAACGAGTCTCATCCACCCGGGGTGATGTTTTTGCTTGACCAGCCTTTGGCTGAAATTGAGGTTTGCTCAGTTTAGACCATTCGGCCACCCAGTCACCCATGCAGTGAATGACCATGGCGTTCTACGTGTCTGGTCATGTTCTCAGCGATTCACACCACTGTGCTGTCTCCGCCTTTTGTCCGTTGACCAAGTAGTGGTTCTTCCGCACAATTTGCCGGATTCAGTCTTTACATGCTATGGGGGACAACCCCTTTTTTCCGAAAGTTCTATGCCCTTCGGCTACCCTCAACCTGGAATCGTTGTCTGGGTTGTAGTCGCTGTGCATGTTACAGCTTCTTGGAACCACAGGTGAGAGCTGAGTACAGAGACTTCCGGCTGTTTCCGAACAAGATGGCTTCTTCCTATTCAGCTCAACAGTAGATCTATATTGTAGTTGTAATTTAAAGGAGAAATACGTTGATAACAGCATAAATTCTGATCCTGAATGGAACCGCAAAACAATAAAAAATTAATGAAAAGCTATACAAAACAGTACAGTCTAGTATGGTATACAAAACAGTACAGTCTAGTATGGTATACAAAACAGTACAGTCTAGTATGGTATACAAAACAGTACAGTCTAGTATGGTATACAAAACAGTACAGTCTAGTATGGTATACAAAACAGTACAGTCTAGTATGGTATACAAAACAGTACAGTCTAGTATGATATACAAAACAGTGCAGTCTAGTATGGTATACAAAACAGTGCAGTCTAGTATGGTATACAAAACAGTGCAGTCTAGTATGGTATACAAAACAGTGCAGTCTAGTATGGTATACAAAACAGTACAGTCTAGTATGGTATACAAAACAGTACAGTCTAGTGTAGTATACAAAACAGTACAGTCTAGTATGGTATACAAAGCAGTACAGTCTAGTATGGTATACAAAACAGTACAGTCTAGTGTGGTATACAAAACAGTACAGTCTAGTGTGGTATGAAGTGAGTACTTTTCGAGGAGATCAGACGGCTACTATTAGACTGTGTTACAGACCTCACGGAGCTAACGGTTATACCAATAATGGCGGAGTTAACTCTGACCCAAATGGAAATAATCCAAAAGCTCATACAGCAAAATGAAGTACCGTTGAAGTGGACAACAGGGTATACGTCTATTCAGACGAAATTCGCAAGTTTCAATAATAATCACGAAACCCTCACAGACTGTAATGCTCGGTGTGTCACGTTTGTGTTCGTAAACAATAAACGGAAAGAAAAACAAGCACAAATGGTCCCATATGAAAGAGACATTTAGACCAACTTAGCCCCAGGTATGGAGCAGAAGAAGAATCAGAACCAGGTGTTGGATATACTGACAACCCTGAGTCATCAACCGTTCAACACATTCAGCAACCCCAAAACCACCTGAGAAGAAGATGAACCCTCGACAGCCAAGACCTTCAGACTATATCCTACCCAGAAGGTCTTAAAGATAACGCCAAGCACCGTTGGTATTGGATTTGTCATTGTTCGGGGACTATACCGTCCGGATGGCCGTCCGTCGAGCCACGCGTATGTGCGAGGCCTATGGAGAGCGTGTGCGTGGATAGTGTGTTTCGGAGCCAAGCGTCGAGTCAATATTATTGAGAACTTGATATTGTTAGTATTATATATATATATATATATATATTACGTGAGTGTGTGTGTGTATATATATATATATATAATTTTTTGTTTGTTTTAAATAAAAACATATATAAAAACATAACAACATAACATAACATCAGCACATCGGCATATCACATAATTATGGTATATGGGCCTATACTTTTATTTAAATGCGAAAGCAGCACAATGCATCCACCATAAACAATTTACGCTAAAATTAAAAGTACTAAAAGTCTCGCATCTTAGATGCGTATAGCTCAACGGCCTCACAAATATGATTGACGTCCATATCGAAATGGGTGAATGGGAGATTATCACTGATTATCATTCAGGATATTGGACAGGAGTGGCTGTGGGCATCAATCATTCAAACAGATAATGCGCGCAACGAAGCGATAGCATAAAAAAACAAAAAAACAATACAGAATGTAAAAGTAAACCAGAAGTTAAGCACTGTGACCGAAAAGTGCAGCTGTAGGCTTCCATTCCAAGATCGGCCTCATGACCATTAAAGTAAGTGTCAATAATACAGGAGCGTCTCACGAAGACGGAACGATGCCTACTCCAAACAACTGAAGTTATAGTTAGGTTATAGTTCTAATCTTTCGGTAGAGCCCTTCCTTCAGTTGATGTGGAGATATCCTTAAATTTATCAAATGGCACTCGTAAATCGAATAATTATTGGTTTGGCTTAATACACCCCCACATATATGTCTACTAAATACATTAGAACCACATATGCTTCTATGTTTAGGTATACTGCGATGGTCACGTGGTAAAGATTTGTCGTTCCTAAATTTGCTTTAATGCAAGAGTTCAGCTCCATAGGTATTGACGACTGGTGATTATAATTAATGACGTCTTTTTCCTTACATCAAAAACGATACTGGGTGATAGCAGAAAAATAGCAATAGCCAAAGTAAAAATAGCACCCCAGTAAAGAGAGCGCCCAAAAACAATAGCATCCAAGTAAAAATAACACCCAAATAGCATTAGCACCCAAAGAACAATAGCAACTAAGTAAAAAAAAAAAGCATCCAAATAACAATAGCGCTGAAATAACAATAGCGTCAAAAAAACAGCGCCCAAAGAACAATAGCACCCAAATAACAATGGCACCGAAAAAAACCAAAGATCCCAAATAACAATAGCACCCGAATAACAATAGCGCCAAAATAACAATAGCAATCAAATAACAATAGCCTTCAAATGACAAAAGCATCCAAATAACAATAGTTCCCAAAAAACAATAGTATCTAAATAACAATAGCACCAAAAAAAAACAAACAATAGCACCCAAATAACAATAATGCCCAAAAAACAATAGCACCCTTTAACACATGCTGTTATTGCCGATGTAGTTATCCTTAACATGGTTAGCTAATACTTTATTCACTGTCATGGATGCCGGTATCACTAGTACAATTAATTCTCTCACTCCTTAGTTTCAATCTTAGCTGTCCTCTCACGCAATGAAATGTCAACGTCCAATGAAATTATAAAGTACTTTATTATATGAATTAAGAACCACATTAATAATAAGATTTGCTATGAGGATATCCCGCAATAATTGTAGGATGTAATAACCACGTATCCACTCATTATATCACGCCGCAATTAAATCGCAATGATTCCATAATCCATGTGAGAGAAAACTAAAACATGTCTGCCACCTTTCAGATCAAAGTCGTGACTCTAGCGTCCAGAGAACTTCCGCTCTAGACAAGCTAGTACTCCCTCTTTTCTCGTGATTTACAAGTTATTACAATTTTGTGATAAAATTACTACGCCAAGGGTCGTGTGAAAATCACACCCAACTTGGTCTATTACACTCCCAACCTATAAAAAAAATTTTGTGCATCAAAAATAACACAGCGTCCAAAAAACAAAAGCACCAAAATAATAATATCACGCCAATAACAATGGCGCCATTAGAACAATAGCGCCCAAGTAACTATAGCACCCAAATAACAATAGTGCCCAAAGAACAACAGCGCCCAATTAACAATAGCACCCACATAACTATAACGCCATAATAACTAAAGCACCCAAAAATCAATAGCACCCAAATAACAAAAGCACCCAAATAATAATAGCACCCAAATAACAATAACAACCAAATAACAATAGCACCCCTAGTAAATATAGCACCCAAATAGCAATAGCGCCCAAAAAAACAACAGTGTCAAATAAAAATAGCTCCAAAATAACAATAGCACCATAGTAACAATAGCATCCAAACATTAATAGCACCCAAATAACAACAGCACCCAAATAACAACAACACCTACATAAAAACAATGCAAAAAACAATAGCACACAAATAATAGTAGCACCAAAATAACAATAGCACTTAAATAACAATAGTACCCAAATAACAATAGCACCCAAATAACAATAGCACCCAAATAACTTTAGCCTATCTGGCTTCTCAATAATAGCACATATTATTCATTAAAAATATATATAACACAACCACAACAATTCTTAAAACAAATTATTATTCTCATTATCAATAAATCGTAAACTAAACAAGCTTAAAAACAAAATCCACGCCTTAAACTCAAAACTCAGATTAAAAAAATAGCACAACTAAATGAACTAAAGTTGCTGGAGTCCTAAAAACATGTCTAACGTCTCTTTGAGACGGTGTTCTTGGTGACGCTATGGACATTATCCTTATTCTAAACTAAACACTATATCTCTGTCTATCTAAGCCAACTCCAAACTGTATTCACTCACACTAAGAGTCGTAAACAGCTAAAAGAGACCCGCCGTGCGTTAGTGCAATACCTTGCAATGTAACCTGCACGATGACACCTGTAGCAAAGTGGTGCGTCACACTGCCTGACTTGGCGGTACACTGCTGGTCTCCTATCCGCCGTCTGTCTGCACCCCGCTGAAGTCATCCGTCCCCTGACACCTTCTGTTGAATCCAAATGACGCCTGTCGTCTAACTCTACATGTATTACGTCAGCTTTGTCAATCTCCTGTTGCCTAGACCCCCGGTACAAGCCCCCAAATGTCACAGAAAGGTTGCTACGGAGAAGGACTCCGGTCCCGACTTATCACAAACTGTATTGATTTAGTAGTGATTAATGCAGGACCGCTCCTCTCTGTGTTTTATATTGTGAGTATCTAGGCGTTGGGACAGACAAAGCACAACGTGGACTTGAATGAATACCAAACAACTCAGACTCCAGGTGTCCAGATGATTAAAATAATATGTTTATTTATAATATTAGAAGTTCTTCTGTTGGTATCAC
This sequence comes from Lymnaea stagnalis, assembly GCA_964033795.1. Lineage (NCBI taxonomy): Eukaryota > Metazoa > Mollusca > Gastropoda > Lymnaeidae > Lymnaea > Lymnaea stagnalis. The sequence goes on along the minus strand of CAXITT010000742.1, from coordinate 209,244 downwards.
TAACTGTCAACTATCTATCTGTACCTCTGTAGCTATGTGTCACAGGTGAGATGGCGGTGTGAGGTATGGCCCGTACTTATAGAACTTATAGTCGAGTACCAAGTACTATTGGTGTTGGTGTGATTAATGCGGGGCATCTGATCTCTATGATAGTTCAATAATCCAGATGTTGAGGAATACAACGAAGACAATTCAGAACACCAATGAATGACCGAGAAACTCCTCAGTAACAGTTATAAGTAAAAGAATGTATGGATCAATCCAGTGTAATCCATTAATGTCTCTTTTCCAACTGTTAGCACTTCGCTACTTGCCTATCCCTAAGTCTATATTTGAAATAATAGTTATTAACACTAAATCTGTCACTCAATGATCATACATGAATCTCCAACTTTTAAACCCAACAATACTCTCCTTCCTCCGGAAATTGCCTCGGAGCTCATTCATCATTTAATAAATGTGGTACCATACAGGGTTTCTTTTAGGCATATCTCCAGGGGTGGGGGGGGGCAATTGGCGACCCCCCCCCCCCCACAGGGAAAGTCAAGTGCCTCCCGGAGCAAAATGACAACAATGTAAAAAAATTATTATTAAAAACGACTAAATTGTCTTTTTGAAACAATGTTTAAAAGATTAGTATCTGATGCCTGTAACCGATTACAACAGGCAAACAAGACCATGGGGTTCTTATAGCGTAATCTAAAGATTGGCAACTCCTGTGTGAAAGAAAGAGCCTATAAAGCCTTTGTCCGTCCGGTTATAGATTATGCATCTTCAGTCTGGGACCCATTTACCCAGAAGAGCATTGACAGGTTGGAGACGGTCCAGCGACGGGCACCACGCTTTGTCCTGAACGGCTACAGGAATACCTCTAGTGTTAGCAGCATGCTGGAAACACTAGGCTGGTCCCCATTGGAGGACTATACAGGCTCTCCATAATGTACAAGATAAAGAATGGGCTGGTCCACCTTCTCCAGCATTAAACAGAAACTCGTCCCTCTCCCCCATTGACAACGACGAGGCCATGACAGGCAATTCCGGCTCATACCAGTGAGAAGCCAGTATAGGAACTGATCATTCCTGCCAAAGACAATCAGGGACTGCAAAAAGCTTTCAAATGGAACAGTTGAGGCGACACACTTGACACTTTTGTGTCTATTGTCTCAGGCCTTCCAACCCCCAGTGCATGATACCCTCACAAAATAGCCTTTGCAACCAGTGAAATATCCCCATCAACACCAGGCACAGAAACATTGCAAATCCCCTCTTCATGCACAGGAGCCAAAATGATCAATAAATTGATCGTGGGCCCTAAATATATAGAAGAAGAAGAAGAAGAAGAAGAGGGGTCACAAACTCGCGGCTTGCGAGACGATATTTTGCGGCCCGCTACAAAGTTTAGTTTTAATGCGGCCAGGTGCTTTTCCATTTTCGACTCTATAATGTGACCCTCCGCGACAGTTGCAGTCGATCTCACAGACTAGTCTAATTCTAATTTTATTAAAAGTTTTTACGTTATAGCATTTTATGAGATAAACATGGCCCAAGTGCGGTTTTGAGAAAAGTTTAAAAAGTAAGTTAGTGGGTTATGCACAACCGTAATTGTGTAGATCGTAGCAATCTGACTCGGTATCAAAGAAGCCCGATTAACATTGCCGCTAGTGTTTACGAGTGAGGGAATTCCGAGACTGTCAGCTTGATCACGTTCAAAATAGGGTTTAGTCAAAAACGCTTTTTTTTTTACGATGAAAAATCAAAATTCCTTCTCCCTGCAATAGCATCTTCTTTCACATCAATAATTCATTTTAAAATGGCCAGCTCCTGACTATTGTTTGAACACGTTTTAGCATGGAGAAGGATGTGGTGGTTGTTCCTGTACTAATTGATCCCAAATGGCTCATGGACTTGGCTTTTCTTGTTGACATTACACAGGAGCTGAATGCACTCAACAAAAAGTTAAAAGACCAGGGGCAACCTGTCAGTGTTGCCTATATGACAATGCCATGGCATTCTGCACAAAACTTGTGTTTTGGTTCTCAGAGAAACCTTTGCCATTTCCCAACATTACAAAGTACTCATGGACTCGAGCACACCATTCAGTAGTGTAGGTATACTGGCGTCATTGCAAAGCTACGGGAAGAATTTGATCACATTTTTCAGACTTCAAAACACACAGAGTCGCTTTTCACATTTTAGCTGACCCTTTCTCCTTCAATGTGGAAGATGCCCCCAACCCTGCGCTTCAAAGGAAGGTGATAAATCTTCAGTGGAATTCTAAGTTCAGGGAGGTCAATTATATAAATAAAAGACAAGCATGGACGATTCATGAGCGCATTGCCTTCAAACTTCCTTGAGATTTCCAGGTTGTTCAAGCGGATCATGTGCCTTTTTTTTGGGAGTACATATCTGTGTGAAAAGCTCTTTTCCACTATGAACTTTAACAAGTCAATGTTCAGGTCCAAACTTACTGATGAGCATCTTCAAGGTATACTGAGGGTCTCAATTGCTTCCTGACTTAAGCCAAAGTTGCTCAGCTGTGTAAGAAGCGATGCCAGGTCTCTGGCAACAAGGGGTAGGAGGAAGAAAGTGAAGCCTAGCACTTGAGAACTCTTAATGTTTTTATTTGTTATTAATAAAGATTGAGCAGATTGTAACAGTTAACTTTATTGAATTTGTAATCGCATTTTTGTGGAATACTTGATGCGGCCCAGTCTCACTAAGACTCTACACCCGGTGGCCTCCCTATGATTTGAGTTTGAGACCCCTGGATTACAATTAGTGGAATCTATGAAATATCGCTACGCTCGATATATTTAATGATTTGTATATTTAAGGCAGTATCCAGAAATTAAATAAAAAAAGAAATTTCGTCGAAGGAAAATTGATCGACGGAAATTTGATCGAACGGAAGTTTCATCTAATTCTTTTTTTTTTTTTTTACAGTTCACGCGATCTAATTTTGCGTCCAATTTCTTTTTTAACGCATTATTTTTTTTTACTATAATATAGTATATTGCGTTCCAAAAGAAATTTTACGATTTTTTAAAATTACCAGTTTTCAAAACTTTAAAATTTATTTGATCGAACGGAAGTTTCATCTAATTCTTTTTTTTTTTTTTTACAGTTCACGCGATCTAATTTTGCGTCCAATTTCTTTTTGAACGCATTATTTTGTTTTACTATAATATAGTATAGTGCGTTCCAAAAGAAATTTTACGATTTTTTAAAATGACCAGTTTTCAAAACTTTACAATTAACAGGTTTTTTGTTTGTTTTTTTTTTTTTTTGACTGGTCAAATTTGGACAAATTAAATCTAGTTATTATAAAAAAGTTGTGTTTTTTCCATTTGCGCTTAGCATGTAAAATAATGTTTGCAGTACTTTTTAGTGATGGAACCCTTTTTAATTGCTTTTTGTATGTGTGTGTGTGTTAACAATTAATGTATTAATTAAGTAGCCATCTCCCCTCCACCCAAATAATTTAAATAAAAAATAAATGCCATACTACTATATTTAGTGACATACAAATATTTGTGTTTGCTTAACACAAGCAGGTCTTTCCACCCTGCACTGAAAGCTGATAATTAAGAAAATATCCTCATCACATCTTTAAACCCCTAAAATATCCGAGGCACATTGCATCGTAGGGGTTGCTGGGCGCACACGATGGTTCTAAGGTAATGTGACACCTGCATTTTTAAAATAGGATCTCTTCCGTTGCTCTCCAATTAAGTGTAGAATGACAGTAGAATGTTCCAAAACTAATTTCAGATATGTGATGAAATGCATTCTTGTATTTTTAATTTATCAAAAATTTTCTGGGGACTATAAAGATTCAATAGGCGATATTAAGCTAGGACAAAAGTGTACCCTCAAGGGTGACATCCATCCATCCCTGTGGATGCGCTACAGCACATGTAGGGCTTTGGCCTGCCTCACTACTTACTTCCACTCAGGCCTAGCTACTGCTTTTCTTTTCCATGCTTGGATTCCCAGTGTTGTAGATATTTTTTCCACATCATATTCTGCTATTGATATTTCTGCTATAACCTTTGTGGGTCCATATATTTTCCGGAGAACTTTTCTCCCCCATGTCTTTAATACGTTTTCTGCCGTTTTCGTTAGGGTCCAAGTTTCACTTGCACATGTTACAACTGGTCTGATTACAGTTCTATAAATTGTTTTCTTTTTTTCCCTCATGTAATGTTTTTACCTTTGAGTATTTTCTGACTACTTCAATATGCTCTGTTTCCGGCTGCTATTCTTTCTTTTATTTCGGTTAGTTATTCGTTTCTTTTATTCATAAAGGTCCTAGGTATTTGAATTGATTTACTTTTTCAAAATTGTGGTTTATAATTTTAATGACTTCATCTGTCTATCCTCTCTTATGATAGTCATGTATTTTTTGTTGTTGTTTTTTTTTGGTTAACTTCCAGCCCTGCTTGTAGTAATGTGTCTTCTAATTTTCAATAGAGGATTTTGATGATATGTCTTTAATACTTTCCCTAGCAGTTCTAGTCATCAGCTTATGCAAGATACTGAACGGGTTGATGTCGTAGAGTGTCCATTGGTTGTGGGTCTTGGGTTTCCCTCAGAAAGTATCCTGTTTTTGTTCCTCGGTTGTCTTAGGCCTCGTCTGATCTGAAATTCCCTTGAATACTCTCCTTGAACCTTCATTTTTTTTTTTACTCTTGTCCATCTATTTTTTAATAATTAATGAATTACATGTTTCGGGATAAGTAGATGATGACCAAAACTTTCCAGGAACCATAATATATAGATAAGCCTTATCCTTGCGATTGATCATCCCATTTACATAAATAGTCACACTAAGCTTTATATACCGTAGTAGTAGTAGTAGTAGAGGATATGCATGTATATTAGATACCGGTATATAAAATTAAATATTAATAGGCTTACTTCTGATTTAGTGGAGTCTCACTGAAACCGATCTATTAATGCTATAGGCCTACACTCCATCCTTTGCTTTGCGGAGAAATTTTTAAATTGTACTTTAGCTTATCTTTCAGAATCATAACATATGAACCCAATTGGCCTTGTGAACAGCACAAGTTTCGTTGGTGATTTTGAACATCTGATATGCACAAAATTACCCTTTTTATTTGAATTGCTTAGTGCCGGTAATGTTTGTAGCTAAACATTCAGCTACACCATCATTCCTAGAGAAGGCTAGATGCAAATGGACAGTAGGCATTCCACTACGACTGCATGGACCCAATATATAAATAAATACATAGACAAAATTGACATCTCTTTCTGAAAAACAAGAAGAAGTGTAAAACTGCCATAATTACCACAAATTCCATCTGTCCCTAATGTAAAAAAATATTGAAATAACACAGAAAGTTTGCTCTTTTCTCTACTAATAAGAGTAGAATAATTGTAAATCAATGATTTAGGTCCTCAAACGGTGAGCAGGTGTTTGATGACAATCGGACATTAGTAGAGCTTGATATGGGGGGGAGGGAGGCACACAAAACCCACTAAAGTCATCCAGTCATATCCGGATTATATTGCTATTTAATTTATTATAATTTTAGTTTTCATTTGATTTCTGAGTAAATTTATACCAAAAGGGGCGGTCTTAGAACACAATACAACACCAAATAATTATAATCAATTTAAATTACTTTATCTCATTTCTACACACAAGCACACAAAACAACAAAGAATCCAAACGTTTACCAATTGGTACCGAGAATATAATATGCTTTTAATCACCTTTAAAGACGGAATTGCACACATCATAAGATTTAAAGTTGCATTATTAATACACGGCCAGTTGAATAAAACCTGGAACTTTCATTTACACATTTCAGAAAATATTTTTTGAAAACTCGTTTAAGAAAAGATTCCTAAACGCCTCTCATAAACATCCATAAACACATTTCAGAAAACATTTATATGCACACTGCATGGTTCATTTAGACAAGACAAACAGGTACAGCTTGGGGCTGAAATGGCATTATTTTATTGATTTCTGCAGCGGTTTCTGAAATATGAGTAAAAAGAAAAACAATGGCCTGCTAAATGATGGCGCCTTTACAAGGAATAAAGAAACTAATAAAACTGTTTGAATAAAGAAAGTATGATTAATCTTGATCTTATATAGAAATCAAAACTAATGACCCCCAAATGATATGGTTTATCCCGTAAGCTGTTATTTACAGTACAGGTACTGGAAAGCCAATCAAATGTTTGGTCAATTTACATTGTCAAACCAAATTGTCTATTAGGTTTTAGTTCTCAAAGTCTCAAAAACAAAATAAAGAAAAAATAATACTTATTTTTATTCAAACCATTATATATAAATATATATATATATATATTATGTATATGTATAAATAAAATAAACTTAAAAATTCACATGGTCTTGAAAGTAAAATAACATGACACTATTTTTTTTTAAAACTCAATAAATAATAAAACCAGTTTGACCTATTCATACAATTGAGACTCATCTAATAAATTCACTCATTATTACCAAATGAAAAGAAAAGCATGAGGGATAAGAAGACCAATGACAACGTTGAGATCATTAGGTCCAGAGACATCCATCATATTAAACCTGGCTGCAAAGTCAACAACATTATGCTCAACGGTGAGTTGTATGTACAGCATTTTGACAACTGACGCTATCCACAAAATGGTCACAGCTCATGTACATTTTTTTGAGACCATAATATTAAGTATATTCTTTAGTTCAAAAGAAAGTTGTTCGTTCTTAGTTTGATTTGTGATTTCCCCTTTTTTAAATATATATATATATATATATTTTTTTTTTTTTTGACTTTTAAGAGAAAAACACCAATAGAAATGTGCTCACAGTTCTTCTTTACAAACACTAACAATAACTGCACCTTTTAATTATATTGAAATAGAAGGGACTCAATATCTATCAAACTGAATAACTGTGGGCACCATTTACTATCAATCATGGCATGTGAGACCATCTGTAAAAGACAACACTAGTGGTCGACAGTTGCTGAGATCAAAATTCAAATTCAGCTACACATACACATAGAGCGGTACCCCGCAATTCTTTAATATGAGGGGGGGAAAAGACACACCAATATTTTCATTCACATTTTTATCATATGGAAACAGCATTGCAAAAATATAATGTTTAAAAAGGGACAGAATGTCTGAGAGACACAACATTCACCCCATGATCAAATCCTGGCAGTCAGCTCACTGAGTTTCAAACACTCACATAAATATAAGATTTAGCTTCAGACAAAATGTTTTATGCATACATCAGAAGAACTGCCACTTTCCAAGTATAGCTTCTTTGATAGCCTCCACATACTGAGCTGGGACCCAGTACACCCAGTACCGTGAGGCCTCTGTTGGACCAAGCTGAATGCCCTAAAGAGACAGGTAAAATAAACTCTAAATAAGTTGGTAGCCATGAAGATACAGGTAAGAAAAAATCTAAATAATTTTTAGTATTTAGTAGCCCCAAATAGACAGGGAAGAGAAATGTAAATAACATTTTAGCCCAAAAGATACAGGTAAGAAAAAAATTACACAGCATGCCAGATGTCATTTTCATTGTCCTCTCATTTTCTTTTATTGCCTAAATTTTATTGTTCCACTATTTATTTACTTCACAGCTTGAAAAGTTCAATGCAGTCCCTCTCCCTCACATATTATGCCATCTTATTAAATCTCTCAATCTATTTTTTGAACACGATCATGCTTTCTGATTACGTATGAGCAAAAATTCTATTAATTTCTGTGGCGCTACAGCCAATCTAAGGCTTTGACGTGCCTCACTGCTTCCTTCCCCTCAGACCTAACTGATGATTTTCTTTTCCATGCTTGGATTCCCACCTGCTGTATATCTTATTACACATGGTCTATACATCTAAGCCTGGGTCTGCCCTTGAGCCATTTTCCTCTGGAGTTTTTGTGGTGCACCCTCTTCACTCCTCTTTCTAAGTGCCACGCCCAATGTAGCCTGCCCTTATTTATTACTGCTACCAGCGTGGATCCTGATACAGCGTAAACAATTCCTGATTGGTTCGTATTCTCCATCTACATTCATCCTTTGTTGGTCCATATATTTTCCAAGAGAACATTTATTTCGAATGTGTTTAATAGGTGACAGTGAGTCTCCTTGTCTTAGGCTTGGTCTAATCCAGCGGTTCTCAACCTGTGGGTCCCGACCCTTTTGGGGGTCGTATGACCCTTACACAGTTTACACAGGAGTCGCCTAAGACCTTAGGAAAACACATATTTTATAAAGAAACAATAAAAAAAATAATTTGGTTGGGGGTCGCCACAACATGAGGAACCATATTAAAGGGTCGCGGCATGAGACAGGTTGAGAACCACTGGTCTAAATCTGAAATTCCCTTGAATGTTCACCTTGATTTTGCTTTTTGAGTGTTTGATGTCATGTGTATCAGTCTTGTCAGTTTGTTGGGTATGCCATACTCCTGCAGAATCTCCTATAGATATTTCGTTTTGATGCTGTCACATGCCATTTTATCATAGGTCACATAGATTTGATGTACTGGGATGTTATAGTTTTAACATTTCTCTAAAAGACATTTGAGGGTGAAAATCTGATCAGTCATTGATCTGTTTGGTCTGAATCCTACTCAACTATGATTAATTTTTCCTCAGTTGAGAGACCCATATCACCCTTATCACTTCTTGGAACACATGGAGACTAAAATTATGCACCATTGACAAACGGGTGCCTTCAAAATGCAGGAGTTTTAGCACTGTTCCTTTTGGTACATACTGTATTATTATTTGTTTAACATAACCTTATTTTGATGAAAATATTTTCAAACATAATATCAGAAATTTTTTTTCCTATCTACCTTTTAACTTCATGTCGTTCAACCAAAAAGCTTATGAATTAAAACCACCCTTTATATATGGATACATATTAATATTCTATTTCCCTGTTTCAATGAGGTTTTTCTTTGTTAAACAAATATAATAATAATAATAATATACGACAATAAATTATAACAAACTATCTTTAAAAAAAGTTACATAAACTGTATTATTAAAAGCTTAAACATTCATTGCAATATATCTAAACTAAATAATGATAATACTCACCATTATATGGTATTCTTCATGGTCTTTAATAGGTTCGGACACAACTGCTTTTATTGACTGCATGGGAATTTTATCTGTTCTTTCTATACAATAACAAATAAGTTTTTAAGCATAAAATAAAAGCAAAATAAAATGAAGTAAAAAATTTTGGCAGATTATACAAATAATAAAAAATTTAACTCTATCTATCAGGAATCTGAGCAAAAATGTGAAACTAAGTTCAAATTTTATATTCCAAGCAGCAAACAAATTAATGTAACTGTTTGTAAGGTTATTATTAGATTAGATAAATTAATGTAACTATCTAATCTAATAATAACCTTTCTGAATACATATTTAATATGGTTAAAATTTTCAAAAGTTAAATTCAAATGGCATGAAGTTTTCTTTAAATCCGCAGTTTTCAAAAATAAGCTAGGTGACATACAAATTTTAAAAAGTTGTTTAAATAAAAATATATTTCTTGATTAAAATAATCAGGAATTCATAATAACTTTTGCAATAAATATACTGAGAAGTTGTTAATAAAACAACTGCCATAAACAATGAATAACCTTTAGTTCCTAACCACAGCTGGTCTGCTTCCATCTTGAAAGTTAGTCTTACTTTCCCTCCTGCTTTGTTGTACATGCCAGATAAAGGCACTGATGGCAGCCGTTCTGAATGGTTTTTTAATCCAACTGGAACATCATCAGGCTTGCCATATTTATCTAATACCTTTTTGTGTTGCTGAAGAAGATAAAAACAGCTAAAAAGTCTGAATTTTCAGATCAGATTTAAAACAATCAGATAAATGCATGCAATGAAGCACCTTCAATTCATGGTGACCAGACATAAACCCAAACACATTATAAATGTTCACTAGATACAACTGCACACACTGACAGTGCCTAAACCAAAAATTCCACACAGAAACTATTGCAACCATTGACAATTGTGCACATACTTTAAGAATAAAAGGCAAGTTGGGAAGAATAGAAGGATGCAAATGAGACAGTATGATAAAAGGAGCATTTTTTTTTAAATTTTAAAAGACTTTCCATCAAAAATGAGTTAAAACACACTAAAAAGTCGGGAAAAAAAAGGTAAAATTTCGTAAAATCCGTATTCAGCCAATTTGAATGTGGACTATAAACCGGGATGTGTGTATCCTTTAAGGTGCAGGGGTGTTGCATGAAAAAAAAAAGGGAAACAAACTTGCAAGATTTTTGGGATATCAAAGGAGTCAAAAAGTATGACATGCTAGTGCTTTTCCCTTTGATCACAAAAAATCAGTCACCCTGTCCAACTGTTAAGTGTGTTATCTGGCCTCTCCATTTTTTTCAAAAGAAACATTACTTGGGGTTGACAGTATAGGCATGTGCTTATGATGCCAGAAATTTTTTATTAAATTGGTTTTGCTTTGTTTTTTAGGTGACCTTTAATTGATATGTTTTTACATTGCTTAAAATTTTTATCTGGCACATGGCTTCAGCTTCCAGGCACCTCCTGATGCATACAACATGGTGTACAACATGAGGTATATTTATGCTATAGACAAATGTTGATTTTTAAGTTGTTGTTGTTTTGTTTAAATAAGCCTAAAAAAAACTACTTTTCCCCCAGTTTCTTGACTAATGTCATTTGGACCAACATTTGGGGAATGCTGGTTTACACTATGATTACTTTACTGAATTTAATCAAAGAAAAACATAAAAGGCTATTCATTGTAATATAAGGAGCATAGGCTCTTAGTATTATCTAGACGCTATAATAGGCTGTCACAAAATAAAATTTTATAAAACTAATACAAATAAATCACAGGATACAATCTTTAATTTTATGTCATTTTGCTCATCATGATTATGACTTTAGTAATATTCTCTGCACTGGTATAAGACTCTAATGATATGTCATTTCCTTCATCAAAAATATCCTTTAAAAGAAAATTACTGTCCGTTAGTAAAATTTATGTTTTCTTCTTTGCCTAACAGAAACTGAACTTTTACTATAATAAATAGTTTAAACACAACAAATGTTAAAATGAAGATAGTATACATACACCTGGCATGTGCAGCATTTTCACCAAATGGGCAAGTCACCAGATTTAAAGAATAAGCCCAAGCTGGACTAATAAAACATTCTCATAAGAACATGGCAACCACATTACAAAACAACATCTTAAGGTTGTAAGTCCGTAAGAAGTTTAATTTCATTTTGGATACAGCATTAAAACAAGTGGACAAACTTAAATAAAACTTTTATTAGACATACAAAAAAAATGAACAATTTGTATCAATTAGAAGAGTTTACTGGTATCTCCTAAACAAGATACCGGTAAAAGTACACTAATAATTATTTTTCTACAAAATTCAGATGGACGCGGATGCAGTGTTAAAAATAATCTCCCCTTCTCAAATTCAAAATGCTAATCTCACCTTTTGCTCAGATAAGGGTTCCTTTGCTACTTTAGCTGCTGCTTTTTCTTCAGCCTGCAGATCTTTAGGTGTAGGTGCACTGACAGAGAGAACATCTGTTAATGTTGAGCCAACCACCATAAGTTTGGCACCTTTAACAACTTTCAGCTCTCGTAATGTCATTTCATCTCTTGCTAAGCCTGCAAAACAATTTAATAAATCACTTGTGGAACAAAAACACTAAATTGAACATGAATTTTATATCTCAGACTGTCTCTTTGACTCTTTGGGAACTTGCTACCAAATGCTGATGACTTCAATAAAAATGTGTTTAACATTTATTGTTGGAACATATTAAAATAGTGCAGTGAATTATGATGAAGATTAAAGTAATGCACAGCTGGATGTATGTTAGAGAGAGAGAGAGAAGTAAAAAGACTTAGACCAAAAAGGATAAAATGTGCCACCCCCATGACAAAATGGTGATGTTGCCTGCTTTTTGAAACAAAAGTAGATGGTTTGAATACATCAGTGGTCATCCTCGGCTATGGATAGCCAAGTGTAAAGGACATGGTCAGCCAGCTATAGTTGAGGAGGGAAAATTGATTGAATCTTGAGTAATAAAATGATTTCATGATCTTGACAGGTACTTCAATCACAAGAAATTACTTACAAGGAAAGAAAAATCTTTTTCCAGTCAAAAAGTTTAAATAAAAGATTCAGATAATTTTAATCCTGTAACCAAACTCACCTTTATACATAATTTTCTGTAAAGTGGCAGGAACACCTGATGAAAAAAAAAAGAAAAACACTAAGTAATCACTATTCATTTCATTATGTCACTTTAATGGCAAATGAATGTAGTTTCATTAGTGATTACACTTTGAAATGTAAGTACCGGTATATTTTAAAATAAGTTGGAAAGAGATGAGCTTCCATGATTTTAATGAAATACCATCCCTTAAGAGAAATAGAAATTCATAAAATTTTAGGTAACAAGGGTTAAAATATATATGATGATATCTGCAAATCTTTGACAAGCATAGTTTTAAAAAAAAAAAAAAGTATTTGTAACTGTTTATATGTAATATATGTAATATGTTTATTTTATCAAACAAACCTGTGAGTTTCTCTATATGTGATTTCAATTTTGTGACTGTGTTGTCAAGAGGAAATGAAACTTCATACTTTTCCTTTTTAAATATCACATTAAAGTCTACTTTCTCTAAATCTGAGGGTTCTAGAAAAAAAAAGAAGATATAAAACTATATCAACATTTTAGATACCAAAAACAATCTCTTGCTTTCACAAAATATATAATTAGAAAAAACACTTCCCAAAAATAAAACCTTAGGTAATTATTCTCTAAATTCTCAATTTTTTTTATTCAGGCTTTAGTGCTTTTCCATGTCCTCTATAAATATTTATGAAAATTGAATTAATGGAAAATAATTTTTTTTTACATGATCTAATAAAATATTTCAATATTCTGTGTCCCACTGAAACTCTATCTTTAGCATTAAGAGAGTTACAGCAACAAGCATCTCATTTTGTTAATATATGATACACTGTAGAATTTTTTTCAGTGTGAAAATGTATTAAAATTACTTCAAAATAAAGATGGGTTGAAAATTTAATAGACGTGAAATCTGTAAAAGTAATATTCTTACTGCTGGATTCTTCATCCTCATCATCACCTAATCCCTGGCCAGCTGCTGCTAAAATAGATTGTATCTGTGCTTCTGTACATAGCGGAGCAGATGCTGAAGCTTCTGTACAATTTTCTTCTTTTATTTCTGTAACTGATTCCTGCTTTTCTTCAAGTTTAGGATCCACAGAAGAACCTTCCTGTGGTATATCTTTTAAATATATCAAAACAAAAGAGGATATAGGTTTCAAAATATGTGGTTTATTTAAGACTTTTTGGAACCCATCAGTTCTTGAGTATGGCCATCCTTTTTTGTTAAGGGTAGAATTAAACTGAATCAATATAGCCTAAAGTTAGTATTATAAGGATGAAATGTAGGCTCTATGACTCAAAGACTATTTGAAGAGTTAGGCAAATAATTTAGTTTAAATGTATAGTTTGTAGAAAGAAGCAGTGATTATAAAGAGTTAAGATTTCCTAGTTGCCCAAACATAAATGAAATCATGCTAATTTGGCACATTTAGGACCACCCCCGTCACCCATCTTCACAAAATTGTCATACAATTTAGACAAATATTTTTTATTTAAAAAATGTCATAGAGTTATTAGTAAGACTATTCTTAACAGGGCCGGCGCTAGACATTTTTATGTTGGGTGAAAATAGGCAATAGTCGCCCTCTGGAAAATTATGGGAAGAGTTCATAAAATTTATTTTTGTTGATTTTAACAATTTAATTTAAAAACTTAATTTTGCCGCCTTGGTGCCTGTGTGATGATCACACATTGTAACCCTTTGAGCCGGCCCTGATTCTTAATTTACTCATCAATAATTTAGATTAATAAAAAAAATAATAAAAGCATAATTAACAAGTAAACGGTATCTTTGATAATAGATAAGCCTCAATATTTAAAATTAGGCAAAATTAATATGAGAGTCTAAGAAATTAATAGCAATAAGTACTAAAGTTTAATTACAATTCAATAATTCGTTTTCATAAATGATAAATTGGGAGCCCATAAATTGTTGTCAACGAGTAGTTACCGGTTGTGGCCTAAAATCAATAAGTGCCAGCCAATTCTAGTTTACGAGTATGAGCCAAAATGACAAGATTTGACTTCAACTTCAATTCATAGATTGAACATAAAAAATGACCCCAAAATAATGGCTATATTATATATTTAACTTGAAACCAGTAAAATCATAACAATTATTGGCTAATGTGAAGATAGCATCCTGACGTCATTTGAGTGTTTTGTCCCTGGTTCCGATAGGGTCAAAACCCAGGTTAGGGATAAGTTTAGGGGGCTAATTCAGATTGATTTTGCGTGTTTATTAAAGTTGCCATGAATTAGGGTTCAGATTAGGTTTAGGGATACATTTAGGGTTCAGGTTAGGTTTAGGGATACAGTTAGGACATAAGTTCGTGGGTCGCGATAACGAACATGGCGGCCACGGGCTGATCTCTCCGAATTTACCGTTTAGGGTTTAGGTTAGGTTTAGGGATAGATTTAGGGTTCAGTTTAGGTTTAGGGCCCAATTATTAATTGTCAGTCATTTCGTACTCTTCTTGCCTTTTGTTTTCAAAATATATTGGGATTACTTAAGAATCTTTATATAACATGAAATACGAATGAAATTAATTCATTTAATGTAAATGCTTCGATGTAGACGGCATATTTCATGTCTTATAATTAAATATTTCTGTCAACAATCTTAAAATAAAGGGAATGTTCCCTAAGTGTACGACTCACCAGAATTCGACGCCATTGTTGTTGATAATGGCTTTCTTTAGCTCACCCAAAGAAGAGTGACTTCCTGTCTTTCTAAAACTACAGGGGATATAACTTTATTAATTTCACGTTTCAGTAATTTCTTTAGCAGTAGACACAAGGGATAGACAGGACATACTCCAGATTCAATAATTGCATGGGATTTTCTGTCTTAGATTTTCCAGCAGCTGTTCTGTTGGCGTGGTGCTACATGGAGTCTTTGTGTGCAGAGTAGTTTCTTCCCACGAGGCCGGATTTATCTAAACCGCTTTCAGTGGGGCTTTCATTTGTCTTTGAAGCATTTCTTCTGATTTCCAACAGACCACTTAACGTTCTAAAATTCACTATAAAATACTCTCTATGGCAGCCGGAGGTCTGACATGCGCTCATGTCCGGCCAAGCTTAGCGAAGACTGCATCACAATGGGGAAAGGTACTGGGGGAGACCTGTCAGGGGGGAGTACTTCAGGTTCAGTGTATGGGACCTTGGTTGCCATTTGATACCTCAACCACATGTCACTAGACACAACACCAAATGAACTTACACCCCAACCACATGAGGCCAGACAGAACACCATCATGTCCCCACTGCAAAGGTCAAAATGATGAGTGCCACATCACCTCTCTCACCACTCAGGACTTAGGATTATCTACCAAAACTATAAAAAGACTACATTAACACTTTGGTGTACACCCAAACCCAGAAAGACCTGCAAACCTTTCAGATGAAGCGTTTTTGGCTGCCACTTCATGTTGATGACTTTGCCACACACTGCCCACTTTTTTTTTTTTTTTTTTTAATGTGTCTTTTTTAAGTTCGGACTTTGCCACACACTGCCCACTTTTTTTTTTTTTTTTAATGTGACTCTTTTACTTAACTCCTCCATCATACTTGAAGGCCAAGACTATGATTTATTTGCATTTGAAACAAAAAATCATGAGTTTTTATATAATCTTCCAGGAAAATTTAATTTTTGAAAGTTTTCAACATTATAAAAATCAATAATAATAATTACAGCATATGGAAATTATTTCATTATCATTTTTATATAAATTATAAATCCTTTTATGCATTAAAAACAAATCAGATTAAATGTTAAAAATTTGATAAAATGTGTAACTGCCATATGTCATGTGTTCTGGTTGACTGACATCAGTTTTAAATGCATGCTTCCATTGATATTTTCTCAGTTGCCTGTAACAAATTAAACAATCATGCCTTACCTTACTTACTTTGAGGCTTCAACATAAATATGTATTTTTTTTTTAAAGGACTATAATATTTGCCTGTTGGAAATGACAGGACAATAAATGTGGCATATTTCATAACTATTACTCTATGATAAGTAAATTCCACATTTGATATTTTATTTTATGTCTGATATATTTGAGATGTCCACCTTAGACTAGGGAGTATATGAGTAAACAGAACTCACTTCTTGGGTAAAACTAAAGTCAAGTTTTCTACTGGAAAATAAAGAATAAGAATATTGGGGTGGTAGCTGCCAAGTTGTACTTTTAAAAATGAACTACGTATAACATATTACATTTCCCATGGTCCAATTACTACAGTCCAAAATACTGGCTTGGCTGAAGTAATTAATTTCAGAAAACCTTGTAATGGTTAATTTCAGAAGAAGGCCTACCTAACATCTGTTAACATATGATATGGCACTTAATATATTTTCATATACAGCCATTCAAAGTACAGTGAAACATGACATAAATATAGTTCTGCTCCAGTTCTTGAAGCAGTTCATACATGAACAAGTTTATTATTTTAAGAATACATAATTATACCATGTACAAGAATTTATAACAAATGACAAAAATTTTATACATAAATGTATTGCATCTGGCTGAAACAGAATTTTGAGCCCACAGTTTGCAACAATCAATTAATTTCAGATATTTGTTGTTATATCTAAAGTTTATTCAGTGTGTTCAGGCCTTAGTTGCCAAATTTTAACACAAAGTTCGACAGCCCTAATCTTAAACTTTATTAGTGATATTCTAGATCCCCAGTTTTCAAATGGTGTTTTGTGAATTACACTTAACAGTTCATGTGTGACTGTGAGTGGCACAGGGGTGTGTCTTGTGACTTACAGTATTTGTGTGTGTGGCACAGGTTTGTCGCCAATAGTTTAGTGAAAGTAACAAGAATCAATGGTAAAAAAAAAATTGAGGGGAATTTTCCTACAAAATATGGGACCCAGTCACATAGTGGTGGTTTGGGGGAGGGGGCGCATGGGCAGCACTTTTTTTCCAGCAAAATACCGAGTTTTTTTCCAATGGAACAGAGTGACAAAAATCTTGGCCTGCCCCAGGCAGCACTAAACCTTGCTAGGCCACTGATGAGACCAAAAAAAAAAGTCCATCAAGTATCTGAATTAGTACCAGTAATGATAATTGATTTGGAGGCTATAAATCATAGAATCAGTAAATATTTTCAGAATAAATACTTGAAAGGGGTGTTTCAGAATTTTAGTTAGGGTAATGAGTTTTAGTTTGTTGTCATATGAAATGTAAGTGATTTTAGTTTTTTACACACTTAACCTAACTTCCATAAATGACATGAGATTTAGAAGAAAAGAAAATTAATGTCTTTAATTTTAAAAAATGAATTATTTTAATTTAAAAGCAACTTTTACTGTAATATTTTTGGTGAATGTGAAAAGTGTTTTTAGATTGTGTCATAGTTATGACCACGGGTTCAAGCAAATATGCCTTAGTATTGAATTATTAAACAGGTAAAAAACTTTGATCAAACCGTTTTTTATCACCATAGTAATCTAGTTAGAATAATTTAAAGTACCGTACCTCACAATGTTGGAATACAAATAAAAGAATTTCTGATACATTCAAATATTAATATTTACAAATAAAAGTTTTCTTTAACATGACATATAAAAAAATAACATGCATTGTTCTTTTTCCTTGACTTAACATTGGTACAAATTTGAAACCCTATGGTCATCCATTATTTATCCCCAAAACAAAAGCTCTATAAAAATGTATCAGTATATTTTATTTTACTACTACAGAGCTGAGGAAACTGAAGAAGTCCCAGCACTTAATCATCCTGCAGAATGCACCAACATATGACACAAATTATCTTCGAAGTGGAATTTCGCAACACAATTGTCTACCTGGAGATGAACGGCTTATATAAGAACTTTCAACACCTTGTTATGTTGTTACTTATAAATGCATGTAAGCAGCAATTTCAAATTGCATATGTCAGCTTGAATACAATAAATTTAATTTTTACTTTAGTTTTCTCCTCCTTAAATCTAGTTTTGCACACACTCAGGTTTGTTCAACCGGAAAAGTAAGTTGGTACAAGATTGTGACTACAACTACAATACCCTTAAATAATCAAAGGTTTCCCACCACTTAAGTTCATTGAACTGGAAAAGTAAGTTCCTACAAGGAAGTGACTAAATTACCCTTAAATAATAATACAGAGTGAAGTGTCTTTCACAAAACAAAATTAGACATCTTTGTAGCCCTAAAATTCCCAAACATGCTTAAAATATTTAATGAGCATTTCTTTGAATGTTCCTCAATCAGTGCTTTCCAAAAAATGTTTTGCGACACAGTAGTGTATCATGACATAGTAGTGTGTTACCTGCAGGGTGCATGTGTACAGCTGCATAGATGGCTCAGCACAGGAATATCTGAAAGAACTGATTTATAAACATGTATCCTTGAAGAGCCTGCAGTCTTCAACACAGTTCTTACTTAGTGTTCCTAGTTTGGATGAACACAGAAAAAAGTCTGAGTGCGCTCTTTTGAAGCGATAGCGCCAAAATTATGGAACAGTTTGCCTCAATCTTTGAGGAGAATTGTTAATGATAAAAAATCATTTAAGAAACAATACTTTTTTGGTTAAATAGATTTCGGAAAACCAGAGGGCAGTGAGCATGCTAAAGTGGCATGGATACCAGCGCGATATAAATATCAAAATCAATCAATCAATCAATGTGTGCCATGGGATTCTAAGCTATATCAATATTCACAAATTTTTCTAGACTTAAAAAACCGCTGGAAATTAATTAAGAAAAGTTAGTGACAAAGTGATACAAATGGTAGATTATATTAAAAGCAGACCACTTCAATCAAGATTATTTGCAAATATTTGTCAAACAGCTAACATTAAACACATTTGTTGACTGCTGTGAATACTGTGATTAGTTCAGGTGCTTGTCTTGAATGCGAATTGAGGGAAAAGACGCTGACTTTTGTTTTTAAGGAAAATAAGCAAAATCATATTTGTGATCTAATTCAAACACACTGCACAAAATGGTACTGGTATATCAAGATCTCACTGACAGACACACAGCATATTCTAACAAAATCACCCGCATACAATGAAAAAGAGAAAAGTAGCAGAGGTGAATAAATTTTTGTTGGCAGTTGGAGACAAGATAGTGATTTGACAATGGAAAGACAATGGAAAGAAGTGGCGTAGGGAGAGAGCGGAACGATCCGATCAAGTCAGTCCTTTTTTTACTTTATTATAGAGAGGCAGCATTTTTGGCATTACCCCATTTTAGCTCACCCTCAGCTTTTCAGAAGCTCTTTCTTAATCTCCTTCTTTCCCTTTCAATCAGTGACATAGCTCGGCTTAATTCGGCTCGGAGCAAGGAAAAGTTTTCCCCAACCCCTTCCACGAAAAAAACAACAACTCTGCAGTGAGCCCAAAATGCCGCTCCTCAAAATGAAGAGGAAGTGTGGCCTGGGGCCTCCTGTGCACCCTTTGCTACACAACTGAATTTTGTGTTTGTGCCCGAATGTCTTTAAGGGTTTCTGGTCAAACCAACTTACTGTGTAGTGAAAAGATGTATGTCTAAACAGTTGGAAAGCACTGTACTAAATGATTCGGCATAAAAGATATGAACAAAAGATTGTAATAAAGTGAAGTATAATTAGTTAGGCACAGTGGAAAGTCCAGGGCTGGCATGATTGCAAGACCTACTCCCATAATCTTTAGGGGAAGAATGCAAATTTCCAGCTATCTGTGCCCCCCCCCCCCACCCTATTTTTAAAAAAAAAAATTTTTTAAATTGGAAAGTCCAGGGCTGGCATGATTTCAAGACCTACTCCCCTAATCTTTAGGGGAAGAATGCAAAATTCCAGCTATCTGTGCCCCCCCCCCCCACCCTATTTTTAAAAAAAAAAATTTTTTAAAGGCATTGATTAAAGAAGACATAGTTTTCTTGCATCATAAAAGTAGTGCGAAATCATAATAGTGAAAGAAGATATTTTTCCCTCGCATGTCAAACAAGAATTGCATAATTTTGCCTAAGCATAGTTAACACCAGAAGTTATGTACGAGAACTGCAGTTACATACTGTAGTGCAACCGACAAACCTAGCCATTGGAATTTGTTTAAATACTGTAGTAAAAATATAAAAAATTGTACAGTCCTTACTTTTATTGTGCACCTGGATTCCTGACACTTTTACTTACATTCAAACTAAAATGAACGAATCAATTTTTTAAATCTGCAAGCCACACCTCTGGAATGTTCTGTTCCAAATGAGAATTAATTTTATAACATTTTGCTATTTCTTCCTTTTTCTATTGATTGCCTCATCTTCTGAATCTGAATCTACATACTGAATCTCTCTCTTTTTCGTCGTCACTTTCTGTGCTGTGCTGGGTCTGTTAAAGCTTGATGATTGCAGTGAACTATCATCATCATCACTGTCTTCGAGTATGATGGACTCCTCTCCTGATTCAGCCCTAAAAAAAATAGAGATGCTCATGAGCTCTGATATACTGCAAGTACTGGGATAAAAAATAGTGATTATGTTTAAAAAACTGTAAGCAGGATAAAGTTATGAATCATGCACCTTGTAAAAGAATCTAGCTATCACCAGTAATTAAGCTCAAATGAATACACTTCCTATATTAACATAATCTATGCAGCCTTATACACCTAGAGACCACTGATATACAAAATTATTAAATTAAGTTCAACATTGAGGTGGGGGTCCTGATTTTAAAATTGAAATTGGTTATTTTTATTATAGAGCATTATGGTATAATCAGTTGGTCTCATCCAATATTTATAAATATCTTTAGGTTAGATAAAAATATCAACTTCAGGAATTCCTTGGTAATTTCATTGATAATTTAAAGTAGAAGGGGGGAGATTGCTGAAATTATATTGAAATTTTGTCCAAAATAAGAAAGATGTATCAAGGGGACTTTTTTTTCAGTCATTAATTTCCTCTCAAAAGTTTTTAATTGACTTTTTATGTTATCTGCTGAATAGAAACATGATACATAAACTTATAAAGATAAAATCCCAAGTCCATGAGGAACAAGTAGAAATTATTGTTTTTTTAAAGGCCAGTACACATGTACATAATGTTTTCATGTAATTTTAAGATTTTTCTCATATGTCATTCTTTCAAAAGTTGAATAGCGCATGGGAACTGTTTTATGCTGGAATACTACACATAACTCTCCATGCTCTGTGGATACCTTTATCAATAAACAGACATGACAGATAAGATTCAAGAATTTGTAATGAATCTCTGACAACCGACCAAGGTCCTCATTCACTTAATGTAAAGCAAACTTTAAATTTCTTTACATAATAATGACTTACAAGGAAGACCGCATGGAATTGGAAGACGGCTGAAAGTATGATTTTAGGGATCTTTTTTCTTCAACAGTTTTCTTAGAACCTCTTGATCCTCTGCCTCCACGAGATCCTCGTCCTCTGACAGGTATTGATGACAGGCTTAAATCTAATAAAAAAATAATATTTAACAGCAATGTAAGATGAAATGCTATTACTATTAGTGATAGACACATCAATTTCACAATACTAGAATTAATTTCTTTTTTAAAGTTTGGGTGTCAGGAACAATTTTATCTGTCAATATCCATATGATGTCTAATTACCCTCTTAAGAGACATAAAAGGTTGAAAAACACTGCTCTAAAGATAAAACTAGGGGTTGGCAACCGACAGCTCGCATGCAGCGCAGCACATTAAATATTGCGGCCTGCAGGATGTATCACAAGTGAACTTCTTTCTTCATTCAATTAGCACTTTTTTACCTTCTTGGTATGAATGCACATATATTAATGAAATATATATTAATTAATTAATAACTTTTTTGTCAGTATAGCGTATTTGCCCCTCTTTTGGACTGATTTTTAAAAATTCAATTCAAACAGTAATTTCAAATATTAAATTAATCATAAAACAGTATTACTATTTGGCAAATATTAAATATAAAGGATTTTTTTTAACACTAACAGGTCAAGGGAATCTAAATTTCCCCTAGCACCTCTTCTGTTGCTCTCGGATTAGGTTTGGAATATTACAAAACTTTAGTGAAGTATGCAGGAAATTGCATCCCTCCAGTCTGAGTCCTTGAAGTCTGCTCCCCCAACCCCTTGATAATTGTGACAGTGGCCGTAATTTTTAATGTATTTTTGTGTATAATGTGTGAATTAAAGAGTTTATCTCATTTAACAGCTATACAATTTATTGACATGATGAGTGTTATGATCTGAGACTATCTAAATTTATTGCCATTGGGAAATACAATGTTTGGTTAAATTCCAAATGGTTAAAGCATTATAGAATAATGTTAAATAAGCTTTTTGTTCATTTCTAAATGCATAAAGATTTTAAGGGGCAGGCCAGACTCACCAGTATCTTCATCCATGATGTCATCTCTTCCTCTCCCTCTTCCTCTTGCTCCCCCTCTGCTTCCTCTCCCCCGACCTCGCCCCCTTGTTGCTTGCGGTGTCTCCATGCTTTCCCCATCATTATCAATGTCCGAGATGTCTCCATCCCCATTTCTAGGCTGAGATTCTCGCTTAGTTTGAGCTACCTTGATGGCTGCCTTGACTTCCTCTTCTTCCTCCCCAGATGTTCTCTTTCTTTCCTCTTTGTATCGTACAACATCCTCATCAATTCTGTCTTCAGCTGTGTTGCGCATATGTAAGTAGCCCTGCAAGTGAGTGTATTAATTTCATTCTGTTATTTAAGCTAATGACACAGGATCGTGGGCAATAGTTACAAAATACTATACTGTTACACCCCTTCAACCACTACACTGCAAGCAGTTGTTGACAGTGGTGCAATGACCGGGGGAAAGATAGAGGTAATCCAGGATGATATAAATAGCTATTTTATGTATATGTTTAAAATTAAACATTATTTGGGGACACCAGATAATTGAGGTGTTCTCTTCCATAATCCTTGATGCTGATGTGAATATATATATATACATATATTAAATACTAGCATAAGAAATATGAATTAAAATACATCATGTCAATATCAAACATCTCATACCTGTGTCTTCTTTAACTGGTATTTTACCAATTCACCTATAGCTCCCTTTTCATCCTTGTCCACATATTCTTTTATTGCTTCCCCCATTCCTTTCTCACTCAATAACTTTAACTGATACTGTAAGAAAAAGAAGCATGTATTTATTGTATTTGTATGATCTAAACCAGTGGTCCCCATATTATGCGTCACTCTGGGTGCCATGTTGCCCTCGGGCAGAGCGATGAGAATAGGGCAGAGAGGGCAGTCACAGCGGGCACTAAATTCTTCTTTATATGGTATCTTAATAGTGAATTAAAATATCAATGTTGGAATACCCTAGGATTGCCACCACAGAACTTAAATCCCTATTGCCATTTCCGACATCCTATCTGTGTGAAGCGGGGTTTTCTGCAGTGACAGCAACCAAAACAAAACAACAGAATAAACTGGACATAAGCAACACACTTCGGGTGTCATTGTCTCCTATTACCCCCAGATGGAACCATCTCGTTGCATAAAAACAAGCTCATGGTTCTCATTGATTTAGCTTTCTAGTGAGTTAAAATGATAAATCAGGTTATATTCATTTTTGATGTAATTTTATTTTACTTTGAAGGGATGTTTAACTACAATTAAATAAAAATTATCAATCCAAACAATCCAAAATATAAACAATCAACACTCCCAACCCATCTGCGGGCCGCTGTAAAATTATCAAACGTTGACCGGTCCGCGGCGATAAAAAGTTTGGGGACCACTAATCTAAACCCTACTGAACAAACAAGCTGACAAATTTTGTTAAGGTTTTCATCTATTTTTAATACCAAGTGTTGCAACTATCAAATCATATTTGCATTTGATACACATGTAAACTGCTATGTAATTTTAAAATATAAATTAATAAATTACGCAATAGAGAGATTTTTAAAAAATTGTTAAAGAAGGGTTAAAATATTTAGCTTTGCAATATTTTTTTTAAAAATGTTAATGGTTGATTAGAACCTTTGGCAATATATTCGATAGCTCAAAGAGATACTTCTACCCCCAGAGGTTGTTAATGCAATTGTCTCTCACCAACAGATCTATGTGGAGAGAGAGGAGACTGAATAACTGTGCCATAGTTTAGGTTACATTGGTATAATCAATTAAGACTCATTGCGAAACCACATCATATGCTGAAGTTGTATTCACCAAGAGATTAAGTTATTTTAAGGCATGCTAAATGCCATCTCTATTTGTGGAGAATCCATGCACATTTGATGAGATACTAATTACACTCTTACCCCTCCTTCTGCCACAATTTTAGCTACCATATCCTCGACTCTTGTGCTGTCCAGTGCAACATTTTTAATTCTTTCAAAAAGTTCAGGATCTATAGCGGGAAAAAAAAATTGCGGATAGATTTACTCTGAAAAATTATTTCATATAGCCCCATGTGGCTAAAAAAATTTTTTTCCTGTACTAAATTTAAGTTTAGATCACTTTCAATTACATCCTTTATTTTCTGGATCACTTGAACATCTTTACTACATAATTTTTCAAGACTAATTAATGGAAATAAATCCTATATTGATGCTCAACTATTTTTCAGATCTGACTATGGAATTAATTTAAAGAACTTTAAAAACATTAATGAAAATTTTCAATATTAGTACAGTCGAAAAACTATACTAAAATAAATAGACCAACATTTGTTGCTATCCGGACTTCAAAAAAACACATTTTTAAAATAAATATACTAAGAATATTGTCCTATGCTCCTTTGCATGATGTTTACATTTACTGAATTCAACACACCATCTTTAAATGTTGATCTTTCCACTTTCTGTCTATAAAATTGAAGAAGCATTTTGGGATTGGCTACTTTGTCAACAAATTTCTGCCCAAACCTATAACAAAAACAAAATTGTTTTTTAAATATTAACCATGGAATGATATTATCAATATAGATATACTTTTAGGTCTCCACAAACTTTCATCAGCTTACACCCGCAAAAAACCTAAACCTTTACTTCACATGTGACATATTCACATGCCTTATTTATGCTCTGATTTATAAAGTGTTTTTTTTTAATAACACATAATTATTATATAACTCACAAAAATATCAATAATCCCATCTAAAATAATAGGAGAAAAAATTTACTTTTATTAATTTTCAAAATTTATTGTGGTGATATAATATTTGTGGCATATTTACTTTCTCCTGTTATTTTTATTAGCATCACCTTTGAGAGCTGAATGGCTCAAATCCAGTGTAGTCAACTCTCAATCTCACTAATGGTTGACGGGGCTGTTTTGTACTGCCTGTGTGCTCTTTTTCTTAAATAATTTAAATAAGAGAATGTTATATCCCTTGTATAACTTTATATTTCATTATGAATAGTATCATTGGAACATGCAGTGTCATAATCTAAATTTTGCTTTTATCAAAAACATTTTATGAAGCTCCACTATCTAACTTTATTAAAATAACGTACCTGCTTTTGCTAATAATTCCTCCACTTTTTCGGCACAAATCTCCTCAGCTTTCTGCTGGCTCTTCGGTTCACTAGACTTTATGTATTTACTTAGAACTATATCTTGCATGTAAAGCTGCCTCACCGATTTGAGGGCCACTGATTGCATGCGGAAATTTTTGCCATTAATTTCTAAAAGACCAACATGTTTAGGGACCATTTCTCCTGTGAAATATAATGCAGTGAGGCAATTTATAATTCTGTCAAACTATAGCTGGGAATTTATTTACAATATAACAGATTTTACTATGTTTTTAGGAGTATTTACTTAAAACAAATTAAGAATTAAAAGTTAAAATTAAGAATTAAAAGTTAAGAATTTGGGTAGCAAACTGTAATGAAAGTAAATCAATCACATACAAACAATTTTTTTAAATAAAACAGTGTATGTAAGCTCTAATTATAAGACAAATAGACATTTTTATGTCATGGTTAATGCCTTCTTCAGTAGAACATAAAAACAAATACCGGTAACAGAAATGTTAATTAAATTTTACATAATTATCTTATAGATTAATATTAAACAATTGAAAAACATTAAAAGGAAAAAATAATGCAATTAAATATTTTTGCTTCTAATGATTACAAAATAGGTGCAAATAAGATAGGTGGCTTCACTAATCTGATAATTATTGACATTAATGACATCAACACCTTATGTGAATTCCACAATGAAATATAAAATTAATTCAGACAATAGTCTTTTTTTTTTTTTTTTAGTAATAGCATCATAGGAAAAAAACGAATTTATTACAGGCAGTTGCAGAAATGTTCTTTAGACAGGGAAGAGATATTGATATATTATTGATAGAGTTTTGATGAGCATTAGAAACTAATGTGTATATCATGTAATTCCCTAGCGCAAATTCACAAATAACACACACAAAAATCACAAAGATTTCAAACCTTCACTCAAAGAAGTTGCAATGCTGCTTCCTGGTTGACAAACAAAGAGCTGCTGTATTTCATTCCATTCAACTTTCTTCTCACTGACATTCAAACGACACTCATGTTCATGTCCCCATATTACAAGGTCTAGAAAATCTTCCAGGAACTGCTCTGGTATGTAGCTAGTGGGTGAATGTTTAGCTCGGTTCTGATGAAGAACAAACATGTTGAACCAGCTTTCTTGATGTTCTTTTGGTCTGAGCATTGACACATCCTAGTTGTGAAATCAATATTCAAGTTAGGTAAACAATGTCAAAATAAAAGAAAATTAGTAGGAAATGAATGAATTGGAGAGAATTGTTACTTATCCAAAAAAAAAATGAATAATTCGAAACTTAGTATTCTCAAGTACTTAAAAGTTTAAATATAAAAGCAAACGTGTAAGAAAATCCTTGTTATGTGAATGGTGCATTAATTTTGTTAAACATGACCATGGAACTTTCATGTATTTTAAAATGCAAAATACATAAAAAGAAATTTCCTACATCACATTACTTCGTATCTTGTGAAAGTAAAAAGTTTTTAAAACTACAATCCATAACTTAAGAGACATTTGTTAAATGGTGTCTTCTTTATTACTAGAGCCTGAACTTAATTCAAATTCTTCAATAAATTTTCATAATTATGTTGTCATAATTTGATAAAATGAATTAGCCAGATATAATAGAGTATATTGGTCAAAGCAAAGCTATTATATATCAAAATAAGTTAACAAGTTTATTGCATTCAAGAAAATCATGCTAAAAGTTTTATAAAAACCAGCTATAACTGAATACGTATAAATTATAGTATAATACCTTTTTAAGAAACATTCTGTGTAAGCGTTCATCTCTGATTGAGCCCAGCCCATACAAGGCAAGTCTTGTTCCTCCTTTCTCAAGGAGCAATGGAGAGATTTGTATTTTGTCTAATGATAAGGCTTTGCCAAAATAGTTTACAAGTCCAGCTGTATGTAATAAGTCCAAAGAACACAAGTTTCCAGGTCCTGTTGGGTCATCATGATTTCCATGAATAGAAAATAATGGAATGGAAACATTAAAGTTGGGATCTTCGTAATTTACTGTAGGGAATTTACAGTGTTTAAAGTCCACAGACTGGTCACTGAGATATTCAAAGTGAACAGGTTTATCGCCCATGCAGTACTCACGAAGCAGGGCTAGGCATCCATGTAATGTTATTCGTGATGGTTTGTTTTCATGAAATAAATCCCCACCGTGCAAAATAAAATCAACCTTTTTTTCCCGAGCAATTGACAATATTTCCTCAAAGGTAACTAATGAGTCACTTCCCCTGATAGGATCATTTTCCATATAACCTAGGTGAATATCTGAGGCTATCAAGATCTTGAATGTATTTTTAGGATCTGCAGTTGCAGTATCAACCGCCATTCTTTTAAGCAATCTGAAATTAAATTTTTAAAGTCACTTGAAGTGTGGCTCAGAAAATTGCATTAAAAAAAAATAATTTTAAAAATTACAAAGGCTGCAGAATTTAATGGGTTTTTTTTAAATACAGTGGCAAACCTGGGCGGGTGGGGCAAAGGGGGAAACTGCTTTGAAAGGCACTCTTGAAGATTATGTGTTTTAGTGATGTGCTTTTGACAGTTCACCCCTGGCCACTGTTATTATATCATTTAACAAAATGACTTTACATCAGAAGGACTGTGGGAGCTTATTTTGCTAAATCATAAGGTTTTATTATTTTTTTCTTTGTTAATGTGATCAATGTTAAAGTTATCCAATTCAAACCCACCACAGCCTCTGGACCAGGGGTACACAAACTTTTCGGCCCAAAGGCCAGATTTTTGGATTGAACATGTTCTGGGGGCACAACCACTGTACAGGACATTCCCCATGTTGACTTACGCCTAAATTACTATGGCCATAGCATTCATAGGTCATGTTATCATAAATTCAAAGTAAGGTTAAGGTGACTATTTAATATATCAACTTTTTTTAAATAAAGTTATTTATTTGTTAGAGAATGTTAGTAGTGAATTACAGTGAACTTAACTTTATTGTAGTATTGAATTTCAATAATTTTTTAGTTCACTAACTTTATTAAAAGGAAAGCAGTATTCAAATTTGCTTTCCTTGGCTGCTGAAAACTGTCAGTGTAAGAAATGAAACTGACTTTTACTACTGTACCGGTACTCAAAATGGTCTGGTCATCTGGTGAGTATCAAAGCTACTCAGATTGAGTTTTCAATATGTTTATCTGTGATTAAACGGAAAAACTTTGCCTTGATGTTCACTGTTGAAAACGCTGTTTAATATATTAGTTGAGCCGAACATGGACAAGACTTTAACTGTTAGTCCGTCCCCCCCCTCCGATATTTGGATGCTGTTAATCTGCAAATAACATGCTGTTTCAAGCAGAAGAGCAGCTGGACTAAATGTGCGAAAGGAAGCCACAGCAGCAACTATCCAATTACAATTAGGCAGGAAAATAAACAGATCTGTAACTAAAATAAACGTTCCTGGGAGTCCTAAAAAATCTTTACATTGGCTTAAAAACTCATCTGATAATTTTTCTTTGCAAAATGCAAATGGTGCAAGTTTGTTCTGAAGAGAATTCCATTTCTGTTGAAGCTCCATGACAAATCTTGATTTTACCTTGTAGCAAAATATTAAGCCCATTAAGTCAGGGGTAATCCACGCGCAAATCACAGTGTTCTGCACTTGAATCATCTATGAAACTTTAATAAAGACCATGCTGCAACGACAAATTGCTTCATATGAAATGTATAAGTTTCATGACTGTTGCCATCACTTCAACTAAATCACTGCTCAGAACACAGAACTGAAGGATGAATGATATTATATCATTTTTGATTGAACTTCCTTAATTAAGACTCCTAGCAAAACCTGATACACCAAATAGTCCATTTTAATTGTAGCACTATGAAATGCATGAAAAAAACAACAAATGACATAAGAGTGAAGAGGGTGCATCAACAAAACCCCAGAGGAAAATGGCTCAAAGGCAGACCTAAGCTTATAATCTGATAAGCATCTCAAAGTCACGATCATCTTTAAATTATCATGACCAATAATTTTTTCTTAAAAACTTTTTTAAAAAGCTTTCTACCCTGCCTGAGGCATACGCTATCTATAGGAGTTTTGCTCTCATCTCTGTCCTTTATTTCCTTGTAGGTGTATCCCATATTTTTTTTGTCTGCCTCTAACTCGTGTATCCAAGTATTCTTTGGCTTTCCTCTCTTCCTTTTCTCCTGTGGGTTCCATGTTAGGGATTGTCTAGTGATGTTTCCTGGCCGTTTGCGGAGAGTGTGCCCATTTCTCCTCCATCTTTTCATTGAGATGTCATCAGCAAGATGTTCAGGGTATGTCCTCTCCAGAAGGTGTTTTGATGATGATTGGCCATTTTATGCTCAAGATCTTTTTAAGGCAAGTGATTGTGGAGTTCCGTACTTTCTACTAGATGCTCACTGATCTTCTCAAAGTCCTGTCTCAACAGAGTAGTCTGGTAAGACTGATTTGACATTTTTTTTTTAGATTCTAACTTAAGATTGCAGAGTCAGCTTGTTTGATTCCCATATTTTCTTTAACAGCATGAATGCTGACCTAACCTTTCCTTTTCTAGCCCTAACATCTGCTTCTGATCCCCCATTTAATTTATGTCTATGGTGCTGCCCACGTAAGTAGCCTTCACCTCTTCCAGTGCATTTTCTGCCAAGGCGATATATTCTTGGTTGGATGTGTTTATCTTCAAAACCTTTATTTTTCTTTCTATTTATGTTGAGTCCAAGCTATGCTGAAATAGTGGCTTGTTTTTTCCTGTATGTCTTGGTTGTGGTGACAATCTAATGATTTTCATACAAACTGGTAGCATGAAGTGGTGACAATCTAATGATTTTCATACAAACTGGTAGCATGAAAGTTTCACCACTATAAATTTTTTTCTGACGTGCAAATTAATTTTTAATGTAAATAACTTAGGAAACTGTAGGTAAAAGATACTCTCATTTTTGCAGCTGCAAAGATTTTAACTGAAAATTTGCTTAGTTTTGTTAGACCTAATGATTTTGATTGTAGATGATGAATCAGTTTAGCTAGCAGTATAAGTATAAGACCTTTATTCACATATTCTGTGATGTATGACTGCCAAAGTTTGCCTGTTTGAGTTTGGTATCAGCAAAAGATTTGTCATGGTTTTATCAACACACTTGTGTATCATTTTGACTTATCAACCATAAAATACCACCACCACAAAGGTTGTGCTTTTCCTACTCTTAGTCTTGGAGTCAATATGAATATGTTATGGCACACCTAGCATCTCAATGCACACTTAGCCCTAGCATCTCATGTCATGGCACATCAGTGTGGCAGCCCATGGCACACTGGTTCTGGAGTTCTGCCTTGGCCTTAGAAGAATTTGTTTGAATGACCACTCTACTCTATATTTATCTGGTAGTTAATAAGTAATAAGTTTAATATTTAATTTAAAAATTAATTAACTTATGAAGTTATAATCATGATGCTGATATTATTATAAATGTATAGGCATAGATAGGCATAAGGGCAAGGTTAGATCATATGACATAGGGATGGATCAATAGCAATTAATTAGTGCCCCCCCCCCCCCCAAATATACACTTAAAGAGTACTTCTACTTCTACTTCTACTGTAACTTAGTTGAGTATGCAGCATGGGATGTCTTGTTCATCAAGTAAGGCAAGGCAAACCGCACAGCCCAAGCCCCAAGCAAGGCAAGGTGTTTAATTTGCAAGCCGTTCTATTAAATACGACAACATTGTGTGCTTTCGTCTGCAACTGCAAGCAACTGTCAATATAATCTTGTGATTCCCAGGCTAGGATTGGAAAGGGAAATTGAAAGTACCAAATGATTGCTCAAAAATTGGACTAACCTAAGTAATGAATGAATGAAAATGAATGGATTATTCTACACATAAATTGAAGAAAATGTTCTCGATGACAAACATATTACAATAACACAGCTCTTCCTCTTTTTGCCTGCTTTTAAAAAAATATTGCTTTATTATTTTGGTCCACAAATAAAATTCAAAATATTTTAAATTAACACATCAATCCATACGACACGAAAATAATAACTTACACAAATTTCGTTTGTTTATATTTAAATTCTGGTTGTAGTTTTTAAATCATCAAGGTACCACTTGATTTCCGGTACATGCGTATGAGATTTCATCTCCATAGAGATTACTTCAACAATGTCTGACAGCAGTAGCTAATGTTGGAATTATAACCAACTTTTAAAAACTTATATTTTGGGATCCGTACCATAATTTTAACATCAAACTTTTCCCCTAAGTTACTTACGTTCTAAGTGGATGAAGATTCTCCGTAGATCTAGGCTTGTGAAACCGTAAACGAATAGTAATAGCAATAGGCCTAGGCCTAGTTTAAAAGTCTAAAAGTTAGTCTTAAACTTAAAACTAAATCATTGATGATTGATTAATTATTATCATTGACAATTGACTTGAACTTGAGTCACAATAGAATTTGACTATTTAAATTTAATTTACTAATTAAATAGTTAGTGTTAATAGCACTAGTAAAGTATTAGTAACTATTAATATCAAAATAATAAATATTATAATTATAATCTGAAAACAATGTTAGGCCTTAGCCTTAGCTTTTCCGTATCACTGTGACTAGTGTGACTGTGATGATTCGCTGAAGGAAATGTCACATGAAATATTTTATTTATCCGATAGATAGAAAGTTGACTTAGACTAGAAGATGAAGATTATGTGTGAATTTGTGATTTCCACCAAAACTCATATAATTTGGCATTTGCTGATGACTGCTCATTAATATAATTGCTTTTTTAGGTTACAAAGCAAGAACATCAACAGGCTAAATGTGATAGTAAAAAACTGTTACCTATAGTTTCTAAAGATAGCTCATTGTCATTAAATAAGTTATTCAAAGTCAAAGAATTGTTGTTATTTATTGAGAATAACAAGCAAGCTCACAAAAATGGGAGATAAAGGAGGAAAATCTGATATGGAGCGAGTGGGCTTGTTTAAAGAAATGGATTATGTGACAGTTGGAGATCCATACAAAACTCCTGGACAGGGTAAATCTTGTATTTATTTATTAAAATTTAAATTAAATCCGATTATTTCAAGCTTTAAAAAAATATTAAAGTTGTCTGAATCATGGTAAATTAGTCATTTCATCATGCCAGTCATGGCCACATTAATTTTAATTTATTTTTGTTGCCCAATTATAATTATATAACAGAAGGTTCACTTGGATGTTATTTATTTTAACTTATTTTCACTCATTAAAAGAACTGATGTTGTTTCTCTATCTTATAGGTGTTTTTAATGAATCATCGGTCAAAGGTAAGCAAATGCTTCTAGGTGGTCTTAAAGAGAAATCAGCTAAACAGGACGGCTATTTTGCAGACAAATTTGGTCGTGTTTTTGAAGGTGAAGGATATTCAGATCCTGTTAAATTAAGACGACAGCGTAGAATGGAAGATAAAAAGAAAAATTTGTCCAAGGCTTTCTTGCCTACTAATGGCTATAAATCAATGTAAGTACAGATCTGTAATCTAAATATTATAAAGCAAATTATAAATAAAAATCAAACTTGAAGTTTTAATTAATATTATGGGCAATTTATTTATTATGTACGCAAAAAAAAATTCAATCCCTCCCCATGTTGCTAAAAAAAATTTTTTTTTCATTTATTTGCCATCATACATCTCTACAATAAGATTTAATCCCCTCTCCCTAACCAAAAAAAAATAAACAACAATTTATTAATAAACCATTGTGATGTACAAGACAATCAAATGAAGTTAAGTCATCCTAAACCAGTCTTTCTTAATTTGTGGCATATGCACCACAGGTAGGAAATTTGAAGATTATAAGATGATAAATTTGGTTTATGGGACAGTAGGTTTGGTCAGTTGGGTAGAGGGGCTGCTGCCCTGGGTGGCCTTTTTTTCTTTATATGGAGATGCACTAATATTGAACAGATTTTTTTCAAGGCAGGGGCTCTAATTCTAGCAACAGCACTACTATGGTTTACAGGAAATGTATTTAAGTTTCAAAAAGGCAAGGGAATGGTTTAATGTTAAAAATAATAAATTGTCCCTATATCATATATCATTTATTGATGAAACTTTGGAAGGGGGACACCATTTCAGGCTGCATATGTAGCACAGCTTTACCTTTGCACAGTCCTATCCATGGGTATTAATTCATTTAATAAGTAATTTTGAAAAATTTGTTCATCTGTGAACTGGGTTCTGCCTGTATTTTATTTTTTTTAAATATCGCTTTATTAAACATTGAGCAGTATTTAAGAATTTTAATTGATAAATGTTTAAACATTCTGTTGTGACTTGTTTTGTCTACAGGAATGGGCTAGGGACATTTTATGGAACTTTGGGTGGAGTTATTCCATCATTTAGCCCAACAACATCAGGTGGTGGTTCCAAAAGAGAACCTTTGAAAAATATCTTAACTAATCCAGGGAAGAAAGGAACAGGCTATGGGTAAGATATCTTTAAATTAGAAGTTTATTGTTTGATGATTATTTTCCGCTCATTTAAATGCAGTTGTTTTTTTTAAATTTAGCAATATTTTCACTTTATAATTTTCCGTAATCAAAAGGAACAATTTGAAATTACTTGCTAGAAATTTTTTTTTAAATCACACGCTGAGCTTGGCAAAATTAAGTCTTGATAATATGTTTTAAATATTTAATTTAATAAAACAAAGTTTTATCCTTATGTCTGTTCCAGTAGTTTAATTGTGTAAAATTAATAATACCCACTAAGTTTTTCCAACACCTCTGCTCCTTTTTTCTCTATTACTAGATATCTAAATATGGTACATCTATAATTTATATTTTTCCTAAATTAATATAACAAAAGCTTTTCATAAATACAAGGCATTAAATTTTAAGACTAAGAAAAAATAAAATTAATAGACTTTAAATAAAACAGAACAATATAGGCTTCTGTGGCCATCCATTTGTCATGTATACGTTGAAGTATTTTTAGGGAAAAGATTTGAATTTTTTTATCTCAAGGTGCATGTAGTGTTAGAGGATAGGTCTCAATACTTGCATATGAGCACAAAAAATTTGACATTTAGGACTATATACCAACTGACACATTTCTGTAACAGTGCATACTGATCCATTCAAAGACATGCTGTTTACTTCTCTTTTTATTAGTTTCTATTAAAAAAATAAATTATGCCAACATCAAAGTTGATGTTTCATTGGGCTAAAATAGAGTTAGTTTTTTTTTTGTTTTTTTTAAAGTGAAAATTGTTCTGAAAAGTAAGGAAAACTGTTGTTTTAACAAAGTTATTGGTCATTATAGTTTTTATAGTATGGCCTACTGAATATCCTAAAACAGCTTGATTGGCCAGTAAGCTTATTTTTATGTATGCTATGATGGTGAGTTCTGAAAATGTAACAAGATTCAACTTGTGGGAAAAGAGAAAAATTTTTATGAAATTTGTGTGTGGATGTTCTTAACATGGACACTTTTCTTGTAAATATGTATAGATGCATTTATCTAGGCTTCAGGAAAAAGTTCTTTCCACTACCGGTACTGCAGTAACTCGAGGGAAATGTTAATTAAGTTTGTAAGCTCAAGTATTTCTTTAAATATTTTGATATTTTTTTCAGGTATATTTCAGTTACTATGGGGAAATATCCCAACAACTTATCAGATCCATACAGTAATGACAAAGAGTTGTACAGGGTTTGTGAAAACTGCAATGATTTGTTGTTGGTTTTTATACAAAAGAACTTTTCCTATTTGCACTGTGTTTACTAAAAACTCAATGTAATCTACTAGATCTGCAATATCTGACCAACAATTTTCAATGAATTCTAATTTAAACAGAAATGAAAGGTTACAATTTTTAACTATAGTCTGAGGTTTAATAGTGTAGTTTGACATTCTTAGCCCTGCTAATATTTGGAGGAGAATTAGCAATTAATTTTTAAAAAATGAATTTTGCCATTGGCATATCATATGTCAGATCCATTTTTACAATCCTGATGCCAAACTCAAATCAAATAAAAGAAGTTGTGTTAACTTGAATCACATATTTTGCATTTTTAAAAGTTACTAATAAAACTTGAAAATTTCACTCTTTTTGTTCTATCTTAAATCTGACATTGAATTTCTTACTAGCCCAATTGTTCATCATAATTGGTTGTTTTTAAAGATTTAAAATCACTTTTTTGAACAGTTTTGGATAAGAATAGCTGTTAATGTCTCATACAAAGAATAGCAACATACTCAGTATTTATACTGAAAATATAATTAAAGAAAATTATAATAACTGCTAAAGTATGTGCTATGTCTGCCTATAGCCATCATCTCTTATTTTTAAGTACACACCATTTGTCAAAAGAATTGTTAATATTTTCAACTTGCTTCATGTCTTTGCCATTTGGTATCTTACATTTTATGTTGCTTTTATTTTTTTTTAAATGCACCTTTAAGGGCACCAGATTAATTGTTTTTAAATATCATTGAACTTTATAACACCATTTGTTTTAATATTGTTGTATATAAACTAATATATTGTTAGCCTAAGTGGCCTGTTCAGTATATTGCATAAAATAAGTTGTCCCCAATGACTGCTAGAAATCAAACTTTCTTTTCTCAAAAACATGTACAGCACTACAACTTTCAATGGCATGGTCTCTGAGGTATTCCCAGTCAGCATTGGAGTGATACAATGCTACGTACTTGCGCCAATGCTCTTCTCCATTTTCTTCTCAATATTTCTTCAGTTTCCGTTAAGGGACTGTGAAGACGTAGATACTATACCAGATCTGATGATAAGCTGTTCAATATCTCCAGCCTTCATGCAAAGACCATGGTTTTAAAAAAAAACATGCTAATTCGTGAACTGCTGTTCGCTGACGATGCCAACTTAACATCGCACACGGACGATGTCTGCAGTGGTAGTTAATCGCCTCTCCCATGCATGTAAAGAGTTTGGACTGACCTTTAGTCTACTAAAAACAAATTTCATGATACAAGAAGCACAGTCTACTCCAAACATAACTATTGAGGGCCAAAATCTGTCAGTAATTGAGAATTTCACAAACCCGGGGTCCAATATTTGTATCCCATTCTCTGTTGATGAAGAGGGGAACATCAGGTTTACAAAAGCAGTAGCAACTAAGGCTAACTTGAATGAGCAGGTGTGAAATAATCCTAAACTAACTGAAAGTACAAAACTAAGCATCAGGCATGTGTATTCAGTATGCTCCTATATGGCAGTGAAGTGTATCTCGCATATGGCAATCATGAGCGGAAACTCAATAGCCTCCACCAAAAATGGCTGCATCACAGTTTGCTGGGTGCTGGGTAGCTGAGTGGTCTAAACTGAGCAAATCTCAAGTTGGTGGTCTGGAGTTCAATTCCAGCCAAAGCCCGGTTAAGCAATAACATTACCAGCAGCCCGGGTAGATGGGACTCGTTAATTCATCTAAGAGACGGAAACTCTGAAATCAAACCCGGAGATGGAGTCCTGAAAGGCGGAAACATTGGTACAATGAAACATTCTGACAACTCCTGCGATGCCACTGGTACCAAGCTGTATCATCCCAATGTTGTTCCCTTAGGCTATCCAGCAGCGTGGAGAGGGGCAATTTGCTGTTGGGAACCAGGCCCTTGAAGAATAATCCCAGGCCTAAGCTTAAACTGAAAGTCCTTTTTATCAAAATTAAATGTATGCTTGATATACCGTACCAATTACGTAAATAAATGTAAAAAAAATTGAAAATTAAATCACAAAAAAAAAGCTCACAGAATTCAATGGCAGGACAAAGTGCCTAACACAGAGGTTTTGGAACATGCCAAAATGTGTAGCATGCTCTCCTGTTACAGCAAGAACTTCAAGAGGTGTCTACGCTGCTTAGGCCATGTAAAGAGACTAGATGAAGGCCATATTCCAAAGGATACGCTCTGTGGAGCACTGGCATAGGGGCTAGACTTACTGGGGTTGGTGCTGGGATTTAAGGATGTTTGCAAAAGGAAGTGATGGAAGCCAACATAGAAATCAATAAATGGGAGATCATCTCTGAGCACCGTTTCAGCTGGTGAACACAGAGGCGTAGCGTGGTGGGGGCAGGGGGGGACGGGGGGACAGATGTCCCCGGGCGCAAGCTATTTAGGGGCGCCAAAATGTGCTTTGATAACATTTTATTGATGAAAATAATGGGTTTGAGAGTTGAAAAAAAAGAAAAAGGGGCGCTAAAAATGGATCTTGTCCCCGGGCACAAAACTTGTCCCTGGGCACCAAACACCCTCGCTACGCCACTGGGTGAACAGCAGTGTATGAAGAAGACAAACAGGCAGAAGAGGTGTGAAACAAAGCCCTTGCAACAAAAAAAGTATTTCAGAAGACCAAATTAACCAGGAGTCGAAGTTCTCCTGTGAGAAGTGCAGCCTAGACTGCTCTTCCAGGATTGGCCTCATAAGCCATTTGATGAAGTGTCAACAGCTACTTAATCATCTCGCGAAATGGAAGAATGCCATATTTATATATATATATACATATACACACATACACATGCATATAGCCTATATATTATATATATGGTCTCATGTCAATAATATTATTACAAAGATGATATGAAGTCAAAAATAAGAATTATTTAATTATTTGTTTGATCTTCTTATTTGGTTGCTGATGTCCGTTCCCATAAATTGTTATTGTTCAGAAATAAATACACATTTAATTGAGGACCCTCCTTCCTTTTATTCAATGAGTTTGTTTTTTTTAGACGTTGTTTTGCTGCACCATTCTATTTTCACATGTGTTTCTAGCCACCAGGAAATAGCCACACAAGAGTAATTTGGAGTTTTGAAAAGAGACAATTATTAGAATTTTAATTTTTGTTGTGTGCTCCATACTAACTCACACTTTTTCTTGCTTCTGTGAAAAGCTTTGCAAATGTTTGTTTGAATCCATACCCACCTCATAGTGAAGATGAGTTTAACAAAGGAGTTCAGATGTATAAGGTCAGTTCCTACTAACAGAGCTTGCTTTCAGCACACTGATGCTCTTGAAAAAACATAATTTAGAAATGAAACAAAAGTATCCATACAAAGAGGGATCATCCTTGCAATTTAGAGCTTACAAAGTTTAAAACTTTTCTTTTTTTTGTTTTGCATTTTAACTATGTCCATTATGACTTAGCAAAATAAACTGAAAATAATGTGGGAGTGGATGCTTAATGCATAACAGAATGAGCCAGAAATTTAAAGTTATTTATTTAAATTTATGATTGAACTATAGATGATCTTAACAATTGCAACTTCTTAATAATTATGATTATTTGAGTCCTACAAATACTGAGCAATAAGTAATTTTAAATACAGGATAAAACATAAATAATATGCATCTGTTTATTGGAAATTTAACTCCTATTGTTTTAGTTTAGCATTTAAGTAATTTTACATTGAAATGACTGCTTTCATTTATGTCAATCATTACAGCAAGAACTTCAAAAACACAAGGCTGCCCTCAAAGCGGGTGCTTTCAGACTCAATATGCATCCTGCTGATTATTTCAACGGAAATCCCTATAGATCTGATGTGCCAGATCCTGGTCAACGAAAATGGGCTGGTGATCTTCCAGCAAAACCTATTACTACCCCATTCCGTCCAAGCAATCCTGGAAAGCATGCAAGTTACTTTATACCATTTTTTTTCCACAGTGAAACATATTATTTACATTTTATTTAAAGGTAATTTTACAAACCTTTGTGCCTTTACACAAGGTAATGAAAAGTTTGACCCAGGACAAAATTAAGTACAGGAAAAAGCTTTCACTTGCTTCCTCCAAATATATCTTAAAAATCAAATATTCATAGAGAGGTAACAATGTTTTAAATGAAATTTTCTTTTTTATCAAACAACCAAAATTGCTTTACTTAACTGTTATGAATGTAGAGCCAGCAATCAGATTACCCATGTGAACATAGTTCCCCTATGAGTCTTATTCTTATAATCTGTTTAATGCCAACTTTCTGTAAACATCATATTTATGAACCATGTTTATAAATATATAGCCTACATATATATATCAGTTTGAGAATTACATTAAAATATTTCTGATTCGAAGAATGCTTTAAAGCTTAAACTGAAAGTCCTTTTTTTATAAAAATTAGGTTGATTCTTGATTAGGTACCAATTACGTAAATAACTGCAAAAAAAAATTGAAAATTGAATCAGTGGTGAAAAAAAAAAGCCAAGGAATAACTTTCATTTATGAAGGGTGCATTCTATACTTTGTGTGAATATTGTAGGCCTTTAGTTATTATTCCTCAAATTTTTATTCAAAGATTGATAGACATAAATTGTTAGTTATCTATATTCATTCACAAAAGAGGCATTTCTAAATGCAATAATCAGTCATACAAGAAATTAGAAGTCAACAATGTTATTTTATAATATAATCATTTTACGTATGGCGAATCTAATTTTAAAATATATTTTTTTATGATTTGGTTTGTGAATAAATTGCTATTTTTTAAAAAAAAAACAGCTTGCTGGAATGAAAGCTGGTACATTTGACCCTTATCCATCACATTCATCTGATCCATATGGCATCAAGTACAAGCGACCAGTCAATGTGGTCAACAAATTTGGAAAAACCTTTGTGCCTCCAGCTGGTCCTAAATCTACACCATGCAAGTCCATCATTGATCAGAATATTACGAGGTGAGAAGCAATGGATTTTTTTTATTATTATCCCAGAGATATCAAATTTTTTGCTTTACATAAAATTAAATACATTTTAAGTTTAGCGTGAATATTTTTTTTTTTTGTGGTGGTTTTACATTCTAAGTTATTTATACAATGGCATATCTAAGGTGTGTAAGCATATTAAAAAATACTCATCTGTCCATACCCATTCTGACTCCACCATTGTTTACTTTCTTTAAATTTTGGCATTTGCTAAGGAACTGTTGACCTCACTAATAATAGTCAACTACTACTTGTATGTCTACCAGCTTTTGCCCTTTATAAACTGATGTTTTTGGGAAGGTGTGGCAGGAGTGTGAAAAGATATTTTTTACACATTTTATGTAAAGTAGCCCTTGATTACAGTTGAACCTTTGATAATGAACACCCCAGTTAATGAAAAAAATATAAGGTAAAGAAATTTTTTTGTCTCTGTTAATGAATGGGGTTCTTAAGGTGTAATCTAAAGATTGGCAACTCCTGTGTGAAAGAAAGAGCATATAAAGCCTTTGTC
The DNA here is from genome assembly GCA_964033795.1 of Lymnaea stagnalis. Lineage (NCBI taxonomy): Eukaryota > Metazoa > Mollusca > Gastropoda > Lymnaeidae > Lymnaea > Lymnaea stagnalis. The sequence goes on along the minus strand of CAXITT010000742.1, from coordinate 168,274 downwards.
CGTCCGGTTTTAGATTGTGCATCTTCAGTCTGGGACCCATTTATCCAGAAGAGCATTGACAGGTTGGAGGCGGTCCAGCGACGGGCAGCACGCTTTGTCCTGAACTGCTACAGGAATACCTCTAGTGTTGGCAGCATGCTGGAAACACTAGGCTGGTCACCATTGGATGAACGAAAACGACAATCCGGGCTCTCCATGGTGTACAAGATAAATAATGGGCTGGTCCACTGTTCCAGTATTAAACAGAAACTGGTCCCTCTCCCCCATAGACAGTGACGATGCCATGACAGGCTATTCCCGGCTCATACTAGCAAGAAGCCAGTATAGGAACTGCTCATTCCTGCCCAAGACAATCAAGGACTGGAAGAATCTTTGAAAAGGAACAGTTGAGGCGACAACACTAGACACATTTGTGTCTATTGCCTCAAGCCTTCAAACCCCCAGTGCATGATTCCCTCACAAAGTGGCACTTGCAATCAGTGAAATATCCTCGTCAACACCAGGCACAGAAACATTGCAAATCCCCTCTACGTGCATAGGAGCCAAAATGATCAATAAATTGATCATGGGCCCATAATATATAGAAGAAGAAGAATGATACTTCGGGTTATAAACATGCGCACACTACTGTACACACAATTCCTCCAGTTCGGAGGTTTTTTTCCCCATTTGCAGTAAACAAATTTTGTCTGCGTGCTGTGTTCACAAACACTGCTTTTTGTTAATTTTGCACTTTTTGTGTTATTTTAGCCCTCATGGCAACTAAAGAGTACATTGTTATTAATAGGAATTGTGTTAGGGTTCAAGTAAAGAAAGAGATTATATTATGACATGATGAAGGCTTTTGTTTTTCTGACATTGCCAAGCTGTACAATCCTGTGAAATCCACAATCTGTACAATTCTAAAGAACAAAAGAGCAATCAAAGTGGCTGATGTGGCTAAAGGAGTGACTATGTTTACAAGGCAAAGGTCTAAAGTACTAGAGAAATTGGAAAAACTGTTGTTAGTTTGAAAAGCAGCTGGGTGGAGATTGTTAGAGAGACAATCATTTGTGAAAAAGTGCCAGGCAGTTGCACAGTGATTCGTTTGCCGAAAATGAGGGCAAGTTCGGAACCTGAAGACTAGAGGTGTGTTGGGTAAATTTCCCTGAAGAAATGAAATTCATAGTGTTGTAAGACATGGAGAGGCTGCTAGTTCAATTATATATTCTTCATTATGGTATAATGCTTAAAAATGTAAATAATACCATATTACTAAGGCTGGAACAGATTATTTGAATTTAGATTTATTGCGATAAGGAAAATTATTTCATTTAGTGAACATTTCAGTTTAAGAACGGAGTCTTGGAACGGATTAAGTTAGTTATCCAAGGCTCCACTGTATCACAATTGCCTATAAACATGTTTTAATTTTTAACCTAAAAATTAATCCATCCTGTTTCCGATTGCTGCAGGACTATTAACAGCAGCAACTACCGATCCATCACAGTACTTTGAAGAACCAAGTCCACTTGAGTATAGCTGATCAATTGAACCTCTCCAGGTCTAAGTTTCCAGTGACAGAAGCATCTCTAAAATAATATTTTTTTTTAAAAAGTAACTAACTTCTTATACACCAAATATTTTAGGGACATACATTTTTGTTAATTGTTAACAAGGAATTTTAAAAAGCTGAACAAAATGTTGAAGAAAAATTATGAATAAAACATAACCACATGAAGTGCATTTTTATTATCTATGTCATTTAATATTTTCACTTTTTTTTTGGTTGGTTTTTTTTTTTTGGTGGTATTTTCTGTATTTCATTTTCTACTGCTACTCAGCCCTGCTAAAAAGTACGGAAAATTAGTGATTAATTATTGACCAGAGTTCAGTTGTTTATAAAAAAAAAAGATTTTGTTATCATTATAGTTTTTTTTTTATTTTTTTTTTGGTTGGTTTTTTTTTTTTGGTGGTATTTTCTGTATTTCATTTTCTACTGCTACTCAGCCCTGCTAAAAAGTACGGAAAATTAGTGATGAATTAGTGACCAGAGTTCAGTTGTTTATAAAAAAAAAAGATTTTGTTATCATTACAGTTTTCTGTAATTTTATCAATATCATGTAATTGGCTTGTATTTTTTTCTGTTGGAAATTTCCTATTTAAATGTGCTTTGAGTACTGGATAAACCTGGTTAGATTTGAAATAGAATTTAAAACTTTTATTGTGATTTTAATATCATAATTACTAAAATTTAATAGAACATCTAAAATGATGTTCTCCAAAATCTAACCAGAAAAATTTTGGTGGCAAAATTTATGTTATGCTTAGGTGACTGATTATTTGAGGCATACAGATTAATTTTTAGCAAGTTATTTTCACAGAGTATACATAAATATTTCTATCACTCAAATGTTTATGAAAAAAATGTGTACATATAATTAGAGTTTTTCTGATGGTTTTAAATTAAGTTGACACATATATTTTCATAGTGACAAAAACAAAATACATTTAGAGATAGTTTGATTATGAACCGAGGCATCGTATCCATTTAAATTATTATTTTTTTTAGAAGTTTTATAACAGTTTAAGACTTAAACTCACAACTCAGCATAAACCAATTTTTTAAAAATAATTTTCAAAGATGCTTTTCTTTGTGCTTATTTATTCTTCCATTGAGAAATTGAAGATTTTCTGTACAGGATCTCAAAAATAACAAGTGTACTGCACATTTTTTTGTATTTTTGTTTGTGTGTTCGATCATACTAAAGTATTTGTTTATATAAATGCCATTTAGCAAATTTTACCCAAATTTCATGTAAAATTTCAGATATTGCATGTTGTCTTTTAGTGTATATAATAGTATTATACTGTATTTCTGGGCACTGAAAAGTCAGTTTAAAAAAAGTCTGTGATACTATTAAGTGATATGAGGAATACATACCATGAAGTTTCCTTTGCTTATGGTTACTTAAATAAAATTATATTTTATATTCATCTTGCTACTTGTTGTTTATTATCAACATTCAGTTAAGTACAATATGTTAGTTTTCAGTTTTTTTTAATACTTTTCTTTAAATTATTTATTTTTCAAGGCAGATGTAATGGTAGTGAAGTGGTTGACTCTAAGCTATTATGAGACCTAATTTAAAAATTTAGTTGTGAGATTGGAAACTGCAATTGCAGAAATGAAAACACAATCCTTGGCTGCCGACACTAAGGCTTAGTGACTACAAATAAAAAAATAAAATATTTACAGGTGGTCTCTAATCCCTTTACAATGGAGAGCAACAGAAAGCTGTTTAGTTGGAACAGCACCCTTGCCTCAGAATGTGTGTTGAATGACTATGTTTGTCTTTGAGGGGTGGTGGGAGCAGTATCTACATTGCCACCGCCCATTCTATAATAATTGCAATGGTGAATATAACTACCAGTGCCACTAAGAATGTGAACTAAGAACATTCTGGAATTTCAGGAGTAAACAGCCAGGATGACTAAGGTCAGGATCAGTGATTTTTGTTCACTTTTTGGCCATTTATGATCAATCTGATTCACTTAATTAGGACAAGTCCTACCTTATACAAAAACAAAAAACCAGCCAAGGATGGTCAAGGGTAGATTGTATTTGAATGCTGTCTTTCATGGGCATTGTAAAATTTGTTTCTGAAGTTCGCAATGTGACAGTAATTAAAATGTGAACATAGTGAACTCTGCACATGTCTTACTGGATTTGAGAAAATAAATTGTAGTCCACTATGAACAGTTACATCTCAGTCTTAAGTTGCGCAAGTCGTCCAAAGTAAGAACATATTGTTGTTTATATAACAATTTTAAATTATTCAATGAGCACTCGAATTGCTTCAACTGTAATGTTTTTAGAAATACAGGATAGGAAGAAATAATAAAATCATCACAGATACAAGCTCAATAATTTATTTACATAAAGTTACACATTTCTAAATGCTTTAATCCTGTGTAAAGCATTCATTGAAAAAACAAACTCATGAGATGAAATACTTGATAATTTAATTATATTTACATTTACAGGTGATCTGAACATTTAGTTTCTTTCACTCCAGGATGTGTTAATAAGTTTCTCTACTCCGATTTTAACAATTAAATTTATTATAAAAAAATAATAAGCTAATGATGAAACGTTAGTTCATTTAAATTTGCCAGTTATTTAGTCTTAAAAGTGAAATGGTACTTGGTGAACATGATTGATACTAATTGAGGGTTATCTGACTATGTCTTCACTGTTATGTAGTTAAAATATATGAACAATAACTGTTTTTGCAATAGATTTATGATCAAAACATTTGAAACATGTTTTAATTGACAAGATAAAGGCAACACAGGTAAAAAAAAAAAAAATACACTGTTTTGTTAGCATCTTTCCAGGAAAAATCAAAGTTCAGATGAAAGGAAAATTAATTAAGACTAAGAACTTTTCAAATAAATGTTCAAACACAAAATCACAAATTACAATTTTCACATCATACAACAGAAAAGTTTCAAAAAGAAACCAAAACCTTGCAGAATACAATTTCATACAGCCTAGGTAAGCCCCTAGCAATAAACTAAATCAACAAGTAAAAAAACACGATAATATGAACAGCCATGAGTTAAAGATGCATATGATTATAATGTTAACATCACTGAATTTGATTTGTGAAAATCATTCTTATTACACTATAAGCCATCAAATAAAGCAATGATAAAAATTGTTTCCAATGTGAAATGACAGCATCTGACAGAAAATAGTATTGAAAAACAACAGCCCATAAGGGTTTCTGACCAAAAAAAAATTGTCCCAGATTTGCCATTAAAAAGTACTGGCACAAAAGGAAAGAACGGGCAAAGTAATGAATGAGTATTTTATTAACTTTTGCCTGCAATCAGTTGCTAAAACTAAAAGAAAAAAAAACAAACCAATTCTTTAAAAATCAAGCAATTGGCTTAACTAATAGTGTTTAATTAATTCCTATAAATGGCATGCTTTGTGATCTGGTTTAGATTTACTAAATGCAATACATACCAAACTAGAAAAATAGTGGTATTTAAAGCTCTGTTACATGTATTTATCTTATAACTCAACTATGAGATCTGCAAAATGTATTTAAAATAATGATCATGTCTACATTATCCTGGCAATCAAATATTGTTTTTATTATTTTTTTTATTTATTATCATTACTTTCAAAAAATTTAGCAAATTAAGTTACAACTCCAGACAACTCATTTCAACAGCTTATCACCATTCAACATAAAAACTCAATTGTATATATCACCTATATTTAACTTGGATACAATGTGATCAGTCGGCATCTAAATCATCCTCATTGTCATCCCCGAGATCATCATCATCATCATCATCATCCTCCACCTTATAAGAGAAATAAGAAAGAATATGTATCATCATTTGTCATGCTGTACCTAAATAAAGTAAAACGTTTAGCAAGATGGGATGACTGCAACACCGACATCTGTCATTAACTACGTAGGTTCCATTGTCAGGGCAGGTAAAAATCTAAATTAACATATGTTTTAGTTCCCTTTGAATATATATAAGAAAACAAATAAGCTCAAACTAGATAATTTTCACTATTTTAGTGTACTCTAAGTTCAATAATTTTTAAACAGACCTCCTGTCCAAGTTCCTTAAGCTTAGTTTTGTATTTATCAATCTTGGTATCCTGGTCTGCCAACAGTACCAGCAGATCATCTTGCTCTTTCCTGAGCGTTTCCAAATCTTCTTTTAGAGTCTTCTTTTCCTCTTCTGCTGCCAACTTTTCATCTTCCATAACCTAGGGCAGTAAACAGGACATTAAAATTGTAAAATTTTGTAAGATAATACTAAAATCTTAAATTTAAAACTTCACAATGACAGAGACAGAAAAAAAGTACCCTGATCGTGTTTGCTAGCTTTAAATTTTCTTCATTGGACTTCTTTAGTCTCTCTTGCAGGCTCTGTTTTTCTTCTGTAACAGAATGCAACTTTTCTTCAGTTGCCTGCAGCCTAGTCTCAGCCTCTGAAGTTGTGTCAGGTCCGACACTGTCTGTGGGCTCTGAGCTTTTCTATAAAAATAAACAACAGATACGAGCTTGTTCTTATTTGACATAATTAAGAAATTTACTTGGCTTGTCAAACAAAGATTACAACTGTATTGGTTATGAATAGTCATCATCTTCTAATATAAGGAATTACTCTAATATTTAAAGGAAGTTATTTACTTGTTTTAAAAGTATATTGACTTTCTCTAGTTCAAGTTGCAAATTTATAATCTCTTCATCTTTGTTTTTTAATTCTCCTTGTTGTCTTGCCAGGGATGCTTGCAGGACTGCTGCACTATCAGGGTTATTTTCTTTGTTCTCATCTCCGTCAAGGTTCTGGAGTTGTAAAACAAAAACAGGGACATTAGAGAGTAATTATTATTGGGAATATTGTCACATTGTTATAAAATATTATTTTTCAGTAAAATTCAGTTTCATTTTAGTTAAGGCAAAACCATTTAGTACATTATGTTTGAAAACATTTACTTTTACAAAATGGATTATATTTCCTCTTGCATAACTACCATAAAAATGTTAATTGATTTTAAAACCATGATACACAAAACACTGGAGTTAATGAAAACTCACTGAGTTCAACAGCTGATTATTTGTTTCCTGTAATTGCAGTTTTAGAATTTCAACTTCCCGTCGTAAGCTTTCCACTTCTTCTGCTGAGAAATTGGACACTGCTGGTTGTGGCAAAGGCGGACTACTGTGGCTTCCTATTGTTGAAAAATTATTTTTGAAAAACTGAACAATTTAAAACACTTCACACTTGTGGTTCATTAAGTTCACACTAAATCACATTCCTTAAACTCTTAGTAAATATTTTTCAAAAATCTATCATATCAAAAGCACCAAGGGCTTCACAGGATCATCGTTCTTAAGAGTGAATGTTTTTAAAAGTTACAATGGATGAAATTTTTCTTTAATTTTATATACCTCATGATCAGTGTCCTATCTGTTTTTAAAAATGTCATTAATTTGTAACAACAGCCAAGTTATTATAATCACAATAAATTCAATAATGATTTCTCTGTTTGCTACCTTTTTGTGCTTTTAGTAAAGCATTCTGATCTTTTAACTGTTGCACTTGGCTCCGCAGCTCCACTATGCTCCTATCAGCATCAATTGTATGATTCTGCAGCTCCTCTACTCTCTGTCTCAACAATATTAATTGGTCCTCCTGGTCCTTCAATAGATGTTTATACTGCTCTGTACTTGGCCCACCTCCTTTTCTCCCATTTATACTGCTGCCGGTTCCAGATACTGCTTTCAGTACCTCATCTGTTGGTAGATTGGAATTACAGGTTAAAAATGTATTTATTAAGTCACAGATTCATTTAGTTCAAAGCACAAATGGCTGATATATTTAACACATCTTTTAAATTTTGTGCTTGTCAATGAGGCCCTTTTATGTAAAAGGAACAATTCTTTAACTAATGATTTTTATTTTATTCATTCCTCCTAATGAACATTAACAGAGAAGTCAATGGTCGACCAGTGGGTTCATCACCTGATTGGATTCCCTTGATTGGGTTTCAGTAGAAATGAAGGTTTTGAGGAAAGCATTGTGTAAAAAATGCATACTAACAGAAGATAAAGGTTAAGTATGTGACATTACTCAGCTTAACAAAGTACACATAAGAATGGCTGGGAAATTAGTTTAGGTCTCAGAAGACTATTTCAAGGAGGTAAGAAATTGCATACTTCTCCACCTGAATTTTCATGAAATTAAAATATATGCACTTACTTTCTAAACTTTTGAACAGCCTGGTAAACTCATAGTCAAAGACAATCTCACTTGGATGTTTGTGATACAGGTGAGGTTTCTTAGCTGCCCTTGTGTAGTTTTCATTTTGTGCAACTTGGGTAAGCTTGTCTGTAAATGATTCCAGCCCTATGCGGTTCTGAATGATCTGTTTTAGTGCAGTCCTGAAATTAATGAACAGTTCTTGACAATATAAAACCACTACAGAAAGGTTTGTTTTAAATTTAGGCTTAATGAGTATTTAAATAGCATTGCCAGAAATCTGTTAGCTATTAAAAAAAATATATTTTAAAGGCATCTTAGGTTTATTTATCAAGCCCTATTAGTATGTCATTTAAAACCCCTTGCTCATTGTGTAAGTGTTAAGAATATGAAGTTGCACAAATAATCATAGGTCATCAAGAGCACAGACAGAAAAGGTATCATTTCAAGTTGTCATGCTCAAACTGAAAATAGATATGGAAACAAACGTGAACAGGGATTTCTGGTAATTTATCCATTATTTGTGTGGTATACATTAAATAAAATTAAGACAGAGCTGGTGCAAAAAATTTATAAAAGATATTGCTAACTGCAATGTTACTATTAAAGTATTCTTCATTTTTTCAAACTCAAAAGCTACTAAAAACATGTCTAACCTATTTGTCCAGTTCCCTGAAGAAGGCTCTAACCCAAAGCGTTCACTTCTTATTGTCATGTCTTTTGATTAAAGCTTCAACATACTTTTTTTTTTTTTTTTTTACTATTTCACTAACCTAATCCTTCAATTTACAAAGATAACTAATTAATCTTGACCCAAGGGGCCTGCCAATTAAAATGTTTTATTGTAAATTTGTTTAATTAGTTGTATATTGATTAGAAAATTTAATTTAAAATAGGTCACTTAAACTTACTTAGTAAAAGCCTCACTTGTATCATCATTGTACAACATGCAACTTAAACTTACTTAGTAAAAGCCTCACTTGTGTCATCATTGTACAACATACAACTTAAACTTACTTAGTAAAAGCCTCACTTGTATCATCATTGTACAACATCCAACTTAAACTTACTTAGTAAAAGCCTCACTTGTGTCATCATTGTACAACATACAGATGCCTAGCAAAAATGCACACAACCCTTGAACAATGGCCTCATGTTCATCCCCTTCACTGGCAGAAACTTGAGAAATCAGCTGAAAAGTCTGGTCAAGAAAAAATCTTTTGGTTTATCTACTTTAGCTTTCAATTCAATGACTTGCAATTATCTACACAGTCTGCCTTTCTTGATGCATTATAAAATTTTGTTATTGATCTCAACAAAAAATTTTTAATTTTAGAACAAAATACCTTTTACACATTTTTAGAAAATAAAGCTCTTAAAATTTTTTTAAAAGTATTGCAGACCTGTTTACCCTCAAACTCTTAAAATCGTACAATATCATCACAAAATTGTTCAATACATTATCTTAATAGTAAAAAATAAACATACAGTATACATAATGTATACACCTCAAAATCGTACATTGTACGCCAAAATCGTAAGAGTAAACACGTCTGGTATTGTTTGAAATGGAATTTAAATTACACTTGAGTAAAATTAGAGAATACATAATGCAGGGGTATGACTGTATTCCTGATTGTTTGATTAAAAAGGATACATAAGGTACATTGGCAGTATTGCTAAGAAAATGTGAAACAGCTATGGGGCAGTCAGCTAGCCAACCACACAGAATCATTAAGAGACCTATCCTTGTTTGTAGCTTTCCACCCTGTGATAAAATAACACCAAAGAATTAATGGAACATGGATCAGAATATTTAATAATAATAATAAAGTTCCTTTCAAAAGCATGCTTCATCCATAAGTAAGGCTCGAAGCGCGGTACAAAGTCAACCATATATGACAATTTATATTTTTCCACAAATAAAATACAAAGGCAACAATGCAAAATCTACATCGAGGAATATGAGCAAGCTGGAAACAAGGAGGTAGACTAAATTAGCCCAGCAGGTGAGTGCGAAAAAGATGTGTTTTCAACTTATTTTTGAAAGACTGCAGTGTATTTGGCACATTAAATTATTATTTAGCTTTTGGACAATTCAAAATAACAATGATCCACGTCAAGACTTCTTGGCTAAAATGTAAAAAATTAAGACTTAAGATTTGTACGCAGGTTCCAAATATCTACTACCTGTGACAACATATTACAACATTGCTGGAGGAGTGAGACTGGAGGACTGCCTAGACTAGTAGCAAGCTGAACTCGTAGAAGCTGTTCCTTCTGGGTAGAATTTTCAACTATGGCATGGAGCAAGGCTACTGCAGCAAACCAGTTGGACAGGGGATCAGAGCTGAAGAGACCTCCACATAAAAGTTGGCCTGCTGTGATTGAGTGGGCTGTCATTTGAGAAAAAAAATGTTTTGAAAGCTATGACATTCACAGAAAAAACATGAAGAACTTGTAATGATTCCATGAAATATAATTAATACCAATGTTTTTCTGTCAGCCCCAGAGAAGGAGATGGCTCAACTAAAATTTAATATATGACTATTCTTTGTACTCTACTGTCAGACAAGGGCAAAAAAAACAACATGTATATATGACGCTAAAATGATTATTTGACCATCATGTAAAATGATAATTTATATATATATATATATGCGAATGGTTCAAGAATTTTTTAAAATTGCATGGACATTACATTGATTAATATCCAGGATACATATTTTTAAATATATTTTTTACATATTTTAATCTTAATGTGTCTCATATTTACCATCAGCAGCAGTGGGTAGAAGAGTTTGTATGATCTGGGACTGGCCAACTTCATTCTTATAAAGAAAAGACTGAAAGCAATAGAGAACTGCACATCTCAACACAAACGGTTGCTTTTCATTTACCATAGACATCAGCAAAACGACAATGGCTGGTCTGTGTTGATAGGAATGTAAATTTTTTAATAAAATATTTGGAAACTATCTTTAAAAATCCTTTATAGATTTAAAATTATACAATTTTAACAAATGATTTGCATATCCTTTAAAATTTTAATTTGGATGTTAAAAGTTACAGTCCATATTCATTTTTTTAAGCCATCAAATACTCATGGACTCAAATATCATGAAACCCACATGTGTTACAAATTTGACTAAAAAATGTACACTGACAATAATCATGAAACTACAACTCCAAAATTAATCTGAAGCTAGCAATGTTCAATACCTGGGTGGTGTGGAAGGTGCTAATACAGATGCAAAGTATTCTTGATTTATCTGGCTCCCTCTGATGACTTCTGACACAGTGTTGATGGTCTAAATGTAAAACACATCCTCTTCATCAGGTATTTTCAAGAGTACATAGGAACAACAACTTGAGTTACATTAAGACTAAATACTTATTATAAACAAATTGAGTTAACATTTAACAACTGCAAACTATGGGAATAAAGTCCATTTCCCTTATTCTCAATTTACAAGTCTTTCAATTACTATTTGTAAAGTGACAGCTCCTCACTAAACGGTGCAGTTTAATAGTAATTTTTGCATAGGTTACTAATCTAGCATGAAACTTGCATATAGCAACAAAAATAATGTTATGTAAATAGTTTTTAAATGAACTGTTTAAGTCCTCCCCAACTTCATGACAGGAAGGTCAATTTATTTTCTCATTTATAAGATGTCCTGTACTTTTGAAAAAAAATTAAAGAATATGTATGATTATATAAAAACATTTCTTCTTAATTTCCTCACCTCTGTTAAGACATCTGCAGGAACACCACTTGCCATTAATATTGAACACAAGTCCTGTAATAAACCTTGATGAAGGGAGGTTAATATTAATAGTCAAAGAGAGAGAAAAAGGTGTGGACTCAATGGTTACAGAAAATATTTAACATGATTTTATGCAATTGAAAAGGAAATTAAATTAATACAGCTCCATAATATGGCATGCAGACAAACAAATTAATAATAATATGGACAATGAAAATTGGACAATAAAAATTGTATTTTTATAAAAGCACAAAAAAAATTATTTGATTATTTTAAAGAGAAATTTTACTGATACATGAACTGTTTTGATACTGAAGTTTAATTAATCTTACATACCACACTGGTTCATAACTTTCTGGCAAGCCACAGTCTGGTTTTGTGGGTTATTTGGAGACACAAGTGTACGAACAAGCTGTGAAATACAAACATGCACAAGCTTGAAAATAAATATATATATCTAACAATACATTCCATCAATCATCTCTTATGGAACTTTTTTAAAAAATTTTAAGCAAATTTTTTGCTAAATTTTCTTGTTTAAATTTCATTCACATGTGTTGTGGGAGAGAAAAAGATAGAACTTTTACCTGTAACAAAAGATGCATATTTGTGACCTTCTGGGCTGACCATCCTGCCTGTTTAGAATGAGGATCATCATCAAGATGAAAGAATGGCTTCAATTTCTGGATATAGCTGCCTTCTTTGAAAAAATTCTGATTTGATGCATTATTCCTCAGCAGATTTTGAAGAAGTAATAAACAATCCTCTACAACAATGCCTGAGAACAAATATTCACATCTTATTGCATTATGTCATTTTATGACTAAACTTTTGTTTAAGATAACATTATTACAATTTAAGAAAAATAAGCATAATGACATATTGTTATGAAAATAATTTTAAATCAACAACAATTGACTGTACAACTTTATTTAAGTATTTTAAAGCTTAAGTTCTCTTACCTCCATCTGTAGCCCCTTCATCTCTAACAATATCAATAATCCTCTCAAATGCATTATCAAATGCCACTATCTTTTGTATGTTGGCATGCCCTTTTGTAAGTTGGTTCAGCAAAAGCAATGCCTAATAAATAAAGTAAGAGGTTTTTTAATTTTTTTTTATTCAGCTGGTAATGACTTAGTTTTGTATGTCATGTGCACAGATCAACTGAATAAAACAGATTTTCTTTATTAAATGTAAAATATTTAGAGATTTTAAATTTCTTAATCTTAAACTGAAGTTACTGAAACAACAAGCTTAAACTCACATCATTTCGAATGATTTCTCTGCTGTCAGACAACAAATCCATAAGTCTTGAAACACCCATGGGAACAACAAGAATAATCTCTTGAAGTTCCTTCTGTCTGTTAGTAAGGAGAACTGTAAGCAGCTTGACCGTGGGCCATCTCACATGAAAATCATACTCCTGAAGATTGAGTTTGAATGAGTTAAAGAGGATAGCTAGAGACCGGAAGGATTGGAAAGAAATTGTTAATGGCTCCACTGTGAGTTGAAAAGGCAAATAGAAGAAGAAGAGTTTAATATTGGGGGAAGATTTTAAACCAATCTACCTCCTTTAAAAAATATAAGATTAAAAATACATGTTTTATATTTCTTGATGAATAAAAGGTAAATAAGTTTTGATACAAAGACAGTAAAGGATGAGTAGTAGCCCATGATAACATATACCAAATAATTTAAATTAATGCACAATAATCAGTTCTTTCAATTTTTTTTAATGAAGTCATAAAATTTTGTAACAAATTTCTTCAGCTACACTTTATATAAATTGTTATCATTAAAGTAAGAATTGAGTTCACCTCCAAAAACGTCAGGAGCAAATGGACATTTTCAGCATGCTTGATGAATATCTCTGTGAACTGACCACCTAAGTCAGTCCCTGCCATATTGCCTATGTCATCTGACAAAATTAACAGAAAGTAACTCACATAACATAGTAAAAGTTTTCACAATAGACACTTTTAAATTCTCTGTAAATTTCTTAAAGCAGGAAATTAAGATAATACATCATTTATCATTCAGTTAAATGGGTAAGACTAGCACTAAATAACTCCAGTATTGATATGTACCTTCATCTGTTGGTTCATTAGACATGACATGATAGAGAGTATCTAATGTATATCCAATTATTTCACTATCACCCCTGCAATAAAATTAAAAGAATCAAAGTTAAATATACTCTTAAAAACTGTTAGCAAATGTATGGCTACAAATTACATAATTTTCATGTTTTCAAACAAAGACTAATTATTTCTTTATCTGTTAAATCTGAAAATTGTAAGTAATCTTTTTTTAAAAGGAACAATAATGCAAATTAAATCCACACCTATCTTGCTCTAGGACATTCAGCAGAATATCCATCGCCTGGGTTCCAACTTCCAATCTAAATTTCTTTATGGAAAAAAAATACTTAGTGTTAGTAAAGTAAAACATTTTTAGTGCAAATAAAATAAAAAATAACTGCTGATGATAAAGGCTTTAAAAATGTATATATATAATATATAGAGTAGATATACACATGACGATCTATTACTATGCGTAACAAAGAAGCATTTTAAAAGTAACCATTTTAACTTTAGCCATGCATTGTATTTGGGATATATTAAAATATACACAAATTAAAATCTAAAACCCTTCCCTCTTATCAGCCAGATATGTTAATCTGAATCTGATTATGCCAACCAATTTTTCTTGTACTCATTAACATAAAAGATACATTGGTGCTTATAAAATATTACATGCTTGGTACATCTTATAGGTTGGCAGGAAAATGTATGATTTGTACTGTATCAGTTATATGTAACCCAAAGGTTAAAACGTAATTGAGAACATTTTAAAATCTTACTTTAGATAGTGCTTTCAGTGCTCTTACAGCATCTCTGCGATCATCCAATAAAGTTGATGAAGAAACACGTTCACATAACCGTTCAATCTAAAGAGCAACATAATACAAATTTGTGTAAAAATGTAAAGATATTAAATATGTAAAGTGGTAATTGCCAGGAACAAAAACAATCTAATATACTAGGATCACATTTTAGTTTATGCTAAGTGATTAAAAAATTCCCATTCTCTGTTAAACTGACTCAAAATTGGTGACTATTATCTGTATTAAAAATTTGATAAATTTCCATTTACCAAATTTAAGTTTTATCTATCACTAATTAACTCATTATTGTCACTATAAGAGTTCATTGATGCCAGATTACGATGCCAAACAAATACTTTAGATGTCTAGGGTTTAAATTGTTATAATTGTAAAATGTTGTCTTGGTTATATATTTCTTTATGTGTTGAAAATGAACATGCACACATCAATCAAAAAACATTTCCATTCATTTGGATCAATAAAAGAATTTTACTTTATCTTAAATGTTCATCTATGATTGATTGATTATAATAAAAATAACATTAAATTCTTAATGAATGAAAAATATATATATACTGGCATTTGTTGTTAAAGAAAATGTAGATAAAATGTAAGCTTTCAGCTTTGTTATGACAATAAATTATCAAATTTAATAATACCCCATACATGCTAACCTATACAAAGAGGAGACTTTTTATTTTTTATTCATGCATTCAAAAATTATGAAAAATTTGTAAATTATACTTTTTTAAAATTTTTATTTTTTTCTGAAAAGGTTTTAATGCTGTTGTACAGTTGTTTTTTTTATCCCCAGGTTTGCATATATGCATATCCCAACTTAGATGACTAATTTTATTTGAATATATATTGCTGTAATACAATCTCTACCCATGCTTAAATTTCCTTATGAACATTTCTCTATGTCTATTCTTATCATGTTGTAACTATTTCTATTTTCTTAATAGACTTCATATTAAAGATTTTCTTGCTTGTCAAGATTGTACCAAATCTAGTAGATTAACATTCAGCTCAAACCATAGGCATATACAAACATATTTTTATTAAAATATCCAACAAAGAAGCCCAAGCCTTAAAATAGTTTGTTCCCAATATGAATCCTTAGAATCATTTAAATTATCACATACCTACACTAGTTTGAGTCCTTTGGAATAGCCATTTTTGTATTTTCGTCACCTCTATAAATCGATAAAAATTACTAAAATATAACAAAAACAATGTATCCATGGGCGCTGCCATTATTGTGACTTGTGGTGCCCCGGTGCTTATTTCTCTGGTTAGAGTTAGAGATACTTGGTTATTTACTTTGACATATTGTGGTCGATTTGTTAAAAAGTTCAGTATCCAAGCCTGAATATTTAAATTGACACCTAACGAGGAAAGTTTTGTGCAGAGTAAGAATTATTCCCTTTAATTTCCTACATTCTCATCCTAAATTATTATAATTATATCAGGTATAAGACAATCCCAAGGCTTAACTTAAGTTGTTATAATACCTAGTTTTGGGCCCTCATTGTAGTCCTATACAACTCATAAGCCAAGGATATCTTGATAATTAATTTTTTACATCCTAGGGTCTTTAGGGCCTTAATCAATTTACTGGTTAAAAATTAATTATATTTCTTGTTAAGTATGAGTGAGTAGGAGCCTGGCCCTTTCCCTGTTTAAACAAAAAGTTTCTTACTAAAAATGATTAAGTAACAAATGATAGAAATGATGAAAGTAACAAACTTAACTTCATAAAATAAGTTAGTTTTAGTTTCCCTTGACTTGTTCCTAGTCCTAGTGTAATGAATAAGTTAAGAGTTGTAGTTGTTGGTTGGTACTGGTAGTGCCAGTGCACCTTTCAAAAACAGACTATAAAATTATTGCAATTGAGTTGGGAGGGGGCAAGCATGAACTATTAGACCATACCGTTTCTGCCCCACTGGTTGTTTGCACATCTTGGGGAGCTCCAAGCACTTTTCTAAAATAGTCCATTGTTTGGTTTTTTACTTAGTAAAGGACTACAGATGAGAACTTTGTTTCTCTCTGTTGTCGTCGTGTCGCCCGGAAATTCCGGGTGTTGTTTCTCAACGCATGCGCATGCGACGTGGCCCTGGTTTTAATGGGTAAACTATTTTTAAATATTTGATGGGGTCAGGTTTTGCCGAGGTGAGAAAAGTAGTAGTAGATTATTCCTTCAGAGCCGTGCTAAGGGAAAGCTGCGCATTTGGCAAAGTGTGAAACGGGCACCCCCACACTCATTAATAAATTATGTATGTGTTATTAGTGACGTACCTTGGAAGGACTTACTTAAATTGAGCCCCCCCCCCCCACTCAACAGTTAAAAAAAAAAAAAAAGAACGCAAATAATTCAAAATACATAAATGTCGTATTAAACTTGAAAATATGACTCGATGCTACCGGGATAATAATGGAAGTCATATTATTAATATTAATATCATAGAAATCTATCCGAAATTTTTCATGATTGTATTTTGCACAAAAGGAAAAAACAACTATTTTCTTATTTTCAAAGAAAATCTTAACCCATCATTGTGCACATCCCTGAGCTTCATTTTCGAGAAATAAAAAAAAATAATTTTAAAAAATGGGGCTCTATTTTTTAAATATGATATTTTTACGAACCGTAAAATGATTAGGTTTTGCGATATTATTATCCCAATTAAATCACCCCCACCCACCCCTTTTTCCTCTCTTCGCCCTGAAAATGTATTTTCACGAAATTTTTACAATAAATTATTTCATTAAAATTAAACATATCATTATCCTCGAAAATATGTGCCCGCCCCTTATCCTCACTCCTGAACTGCATCCTCGGAAAAATGGGGAAATCTCGAGGTCCTTAGTTGCAAAGAAAACTTATCCACTAGCTTCCCATGGCATTCGACCACTGAGTTTTTATGTAGGCTATAAGTAGGCCTATACTTTTGTGAAAATTGTCCAACATTTTGTCAACGCCCTTGAACTATAATTCCGAAACTGGAATAACACATATTTATATATTTTTAAATAAATTTTAAACATATTTTTATGAATGCAATATCATTGGATTCAAAGATATAGGCCTAGTCACCCCAGCAAAAATATAGTCTATACACCCTCTCCCCTTCTGAAATATGTTTTATGAATGAGGTTAAATACGACAAAATTTCCTTACTTTATAATTATCTAGGCCTATATATCAATTTCCGGTTTTTAATATATTTGGGCTTGGGGGGGGGGGGGCCAATACTTGGTTCAAAATTTATTTTTGTGTTTTATGAATTAGGTTTAATACGACAAAATTTCCTTACTTTATAATTTTCTAGGCCTATATATCAATTTCCGGTTTTTAATATATTTGGGGTTGGGGGGGGGGGGTCAATACTTGGTTCACAATTTAATTTTGAGTGATCTATATTCAAGTCTGTAAAGTTTTGGGATTTTTAGATATTGCTGTGACGGACAGGACGTCTCCCAAGTTCAAGTACATAAAACTATTCTATTTTTACCCAACATTACTTTCCCATGAAAAAACAAAATATGATAAAAATAAACCCATTTACACTGATGATTTCAATCGTTTTAAAACAAAAATGAATATTTAATTTAACTTATTAGTATTATTGACCGATATCTAAGACCACTGGACGTTATAGATGAGAGGGAAAAGTGGTGGGGGGTGGACTAGGTTGACAAGATGCTTAAGTAAGTGGCGTCACTAGGTTTTGTGTACAGAGGCATAGCGAGGGTGTTTGGCGCCCGGGGACACGATTCGCGCCGGGGACAAGATCCATTTTAAAGCGCCCACTTTTCTTTTTTGTCCCCCCCCCACCCTCGCTACACCTCTGTTCGTGTAACCCATTTGGGGTAAGCCTATGGTGCCACCCCACTTTTCAGACTGGTCTAGATAACCCGCTAACTCTGTCTGCTCTGGGGATACCTGCTCTGGTGGCAGCCTTTTCTGTTTCCAACACGATCTGATGCATCTACTCTGATGGCTTCCTAATCTAGGTGGGGGGGGGGGGGGGGGAGGATTAATGCAATGTTCAACTTGGTGTCACCCCCTTTG
>CAXITT010000742.1:138203-149579 GCA_964033795.1 Lymnaea stagnalis | reverse complement strand
TTTCAGAGTTTCCTTCTCTTAGATGAGTTGCCGTCCAAGGTTAACGAGTCCCATCTACCCGGGGTGCTGGTGGTGTTTTTGCTCTAGCTGGAATTGAACTCCAGACCACCAACTTGAGATTTGCTCAGTTTAGACCACTCGGCCACCCAGCGTTTGTTTTAAATGTGGTAAATTATAGATTTGTATTTTGTTGACTTTGTACCGCGCTTCGAGCCTTTGGGGATGAAGAGTGTTTTTTAAATGAACTTTATTATTATTATTATTATTTTGAATGATAGCTAATTCATAGCTGAAGCCATTGCTTGTAAAAGATTTCTTATTTTAAGATTCGGCTTCAGAATAAAATAGCTTGTCATTATTATTATGCACCGTGGAATGTATAATCCATAGTTCTGAGAATGCTTTGAATTAAAAGTGTTGTTTAAGTTTCCCTAAACCAGACATTGAACAAATGGTAACATTGTACTAAGCCCATCCAAAGCACACAGTTAACCTAACTAACTGAGCGATGGAGATATAAGTTACTAGTACCAAGTGTAACTGAGCGATGCAGATATAAGTTACTAGTACCAAGTGTAACTGAGCGATGGAGATATAAGTTACTAGTACCAAGTGTAACTGAGCGATGGAGATATAAGTTACTAGTACCAAGTGTAACTGAGCGATGCAGATATAAGTTACTAGTACCAAGTGTAACTGAGCGATGCAGATATAAGTTACTAGTACCAAGTGTAACTGAGCGATGGAGATATAAGTTACTAGTACCAAGTGTAACTGAGCGATGCAGATATAAGTTACTAGTACCAAGTGTAACTGAGCGATGGAGATATAAGTTACTAGTACCAAGTGTAACTGAGCGATGCAGATATAAGTTACTAGTAACAAGTGTAACTGAGCGATGGAGATATAAGTTACTAGTACCAAGTGTAACTGAGCGATGGAGATATTCGTTACTAGTACCAAGTGTAACTGAGCGATGGAGATATTCGTTACTAGTACCAAGTGTAACTGAGCGATGCAGATATAAGTTACTAGTACCAAGTGTAACTGAGCGATGGAGATATAAGTTACTAGTACCACGTGTAACTGAGCGATGGAGATATAAGTTACTAGTACCAAGTGTAACTGAGCGATGCAGATATAAGTTACTAGTACCACGTGTAACTGAGCGATGCAGATATAAGTTACTAGTACCACGCACCTTATCAGAATCCTTCTTTTAAAAACGCTGTAGCACTTATGAGTAAAGTTTATCAAATTATTTCTGAATTAATTAAAGTTAAAAGATTTTTACATAGTTTAATTAAAAGTTCAGTTACATGTAACAATATTACATTTGTATTGCGTTGTCATCCTCCATATGCTAACCTCTTTTCTGAGTATTTGTTGGTTTTTCCTGTTTAACACAGGGAGCGCTATGGGTAGGTTTATGGTGCCCAGGGGGCGGTTGTCACATAAAGTTTGAGAAACATTGGTATAATTAATATTGTTTTTGCCACTGGTAGCCTACCTCTTTTTGAATGTTAGATCAAAGGACAGAGCCAGACAGACAGATGGTTAGATCAAAGGACAGAGTCAGACAGACAGAAAAAGACGGAAAAGAGAGGGAGAGAGAAAGAGGGATGAACAAATACAGATGTACAGAGACAGAAAGACAGAATAAGGCAAAGAGGAAAATACTGGCAGACAGAAAAAGGGAGCGACAGATATGGACAGTCAGGTAAGACATGCAGAGGCAGATAGAGAGAGAGAGAGAGAGAGAGAGAGAGAGAGAGAGAGAGAGAGAGAGAGAAAGAGAGAGAGATACAGACATGAGGACAGAAACATGGAGAGACAGAAAGATGCAGAGAAAGAGAGAAAGGCGGAAAGAGACACAGAGGCGGACAAGGATCACAAATTAAATATGTATGGAGGGGTACAAGCTTCAAAATAAAAGACTAAATTCTCTGACGCTTGAATGACATGAAACCTAAAATAATTTTTTCAACACATAGTCGGTGTGTTGGCTTGACTCGCGTGTGGTAATGTGTGTTTGGAAAGGTAGCAACATACACAGGAACACTGGCGATGGCTTGCTTAACAATGACATTAAGACAGGAGTGTGGGGGGTTAGGAAGAGATGGAGTAGGCATGTGGTTAATATGGAGGAGAGAAGATCTTGAGTGAAAGTGAGAAAAGATCTTGAGGGAAAGTGAGAAAAGATCGGGAGGGATAGTGAGAAAAGATCTTTAGGGATAGTGAGAAAAGAAGAGTCCCAGATGGTTTACAAATAATCGCCATGAGAAATAAAAAAAAGTAATCATCATAAAGAAGAAATCACATTACAACTTAGTGAATGTGTCTTTTGATCAGCAAGAAACACTGTGCAACTGACTGCGACACTGTGCACCTGACGGGGACACTGTGGTCATGACAGGGTCACTGTGACAATTTGCGTTTTTTTTTCTTCTAGAATTGCGTATACCTCATACTGTCTGCATAAAGGGAGGGCGCCAGTTGACAGTTATGGGTCTAACCGTGCAGCAACTCTCAAAATATAGTCTGGTAAAACTGCCCTATTATTAAGGTGACGTGAGAAAATGCTATTAAAGGAAAATTTGAGGATCACTGAAAAAAAAAGGGGGGGGGGGGGGGTATGAAACTGTCAGCTGCTAAGATTAATAACAGACTTTGTCTCCGGTGGCCTTCTCAGCCATATAGAAGTGCATAGGTTTAGTTGTGGCTCGTTTTGTCCGGTCTGTTCAGCTTGTTCAAATGGATTTACCTTGCTTCAAATGTCTTTGTTAATTTGTTCCCGGCCCAGTCTTCTGTGTTTAATTTTAGTTGTGCATTTGCGAACCCTCTTACGGGAAGCGAATTGCGATTATGTTATTTGATCATGCGGAAAATCATTGCACGCTTATTGCGCTAACTTCAAATCAACATATTTTTTTCCCTTCAATCTCATTTTATATCTTTGAAAGTGAGTGCTGGCGACCGACACCTCTTTAAAAAATGCTCTCCCGCGTCGTACCAACTAATAAGGTGTCGGTGTTATTGATCTCCTTTGGCTGTGTCCTATTGATTGTTTTCACAATGTGGCAGCTGGCTGGCAGCTACTCACCGCGCATAAAGAACTTTCGGGAGATGGGTCTGGAGATACCAACGAGTGACGCAAAATCGAGGTGTCCTGGATGTTTCGCTGTTGAGTATGACGTCACGGTCGATCTTCCCGCGCTGTGCCTCGACGGCGACGTCAAGCTGATCATTGTGATTCACGTCAACGCGGAAAAAATGGTCGCAAGGGACGTCATCAGGAACACGTGGCTGGCGGCTGTGCGGCAAAGTCAGTCGTTTCGAAATATCAGGTACAGTCTCATCATAAGTTCAATACTATCAGGTACAGTCTCGTTATAAGTTCAATACTATCAGATACAGTCAAGTCAGTGTGTTAAAACATATCTGGGACAGTCGAACTACACATTCCAGATTAACAGTGTCGGATTAACGTGAGGGCAAGGAAGGCTTTGGACCATAGGTCCCACTTATGTGATGGGCCTCGCGATGGGACCCTTTTTAAAATTGATTTTCTCTCACAAATATTTGAATTCTTCGCTTATTTGTATTGGGTTTTTTTACCTACCGATGTCTAGATTTATTTTATTTAAACCATTCACCTGACACGGCTTTGTACCCACACCAATATGGGCCAGTGTTCCTTTCAGGCATTTCCCGGGGGGTGGATTTTAAGATTTTCGTGTTACCAGTGTCCAGAGGCGTAGCTAAGGGGTGGCAGATGGGACATACGTCTCCGTGGCGCAGACCAGCGGGGGCACTTAAATGGGCTCTGATGGTATTAAATGGTTGGAAATAATTAGTTCTAGAGTTAATGGGGGGGGGGGGGCGAAAATTGAATCATGTCGTCTGACGCCAAACACTCTAGCTACGCCCCTCCCAGTGGCGTAGAAAGAGGGAGGATTAGGTTGTTCACTAAGGTGTCACTTTTTCTATATATGGAGGTGCGGCATTTTTTAGACAAATGCAGAGTTTATATCGTGAAAGGAAGAGCGTCAAAGATATTTCACCACCCCCCCCCCCATGGTGACACTAATACTCGCTACGCCATTATCTACAAAGATATTTCACCACCCATGGTGACACTAATACTCGCTACGCCATTATCTACAAAGATA
This sequence comes from Lymnaea stagnalis, assembly GCA_964033795.1. Lineage (NCBI taxonomy): Eukaryota > Metazoa > Mollusca > Gastropoda > Lymnaeidae > Lymnaea > Lymnaea stagnalis. The sequence goes on along the minus strand of CAXITT010000742.1, from coordinate 145,407 downwards.
TTTCACCACCCATGGTGACACTAATACTCGCTACGCCATTATCTACAAAGATATTTCACCACCCATGGTGACACTAATACTCGCTACGCCATTATCTACAAAGATATTTCACCACCCATGGTGACACTAATACTCGCTACGCCATTATCTACAAAGATATTTCACCACCCATGGTGACACTAATACTCGCTACGCCATTATCTACAAAGATATTTCACCACCCCCCACCCCATGGTGACACTAATACTCGCTACGCCATTATCTATCGTCACGAAAATTAGCGACCATTTTCGTCGTGATGTTGGCAAAAATTCGCGGGTGCAGGTGAATATTGCCTTTATTTATAACAATAAAAGTAAGGCAAAGATTATGAAGGTAAACTCAGCCAACCAAGAACATATACATCTCTCTGGCAGGAAATGCACTGGAAGACATGGAGGCCTTCACATAGTTATGCAGCACCATTGACATAAGTGGTGGATACGAAGCGGATGTCAGAGCTAGAATTTGAAAGGCTAGGTCAGCATGTGTGATATTAAAGAAAATATGAGAGTCACAGGAGTTGACTCTTCACGAAAGTCAGAATTTTCAACACAAATGTCAAAACAGTCCAATTCTATGGAGCCGCAACTTGGAGAACAACGGGGAGCAGTACGCCGAAAGGGCAGACCTTCATAAACACTTGCCTTAGAAAGATCCAGAACATCAAATGGCCAAACACCCTCACACACTATGAATACAAGAAAGAACATACCAGGAGCCTATTGGTGAAGACATCATAAGGAAAAGATGAAGGTGGATAGGGCACATTCTCCACAAACCCCCAGATAAGATCACCAGGCAATACCTAACATAAAATCCAGACGGAAAAAGAAAGAGGGGAGGCCATGCAAATGCATGAAGACGCCATCTAAAGTATGGGGCTCACCTAAAGGCAACTGGAAATGAAAGCACAGGACCGAGATAAATGGAAAATTCTTGTAGACGGCCTATGCCCTAGACGGGTAACATGTATACGTAAGTAAGATGAATCTGGAGTGGTATAGGGGAAAGGGGAGCCTTCTCCCCAGAATTTTTTTTTATTATTTCAAAATCAAGATGTGCCTTTTTGAATATAGTTGAATTCAATGTTTCTGTTTCTGTTAGACACTTTGATCAAGGGAAAGAAATTTTTTAAGGGTCTGGGAAGGCATTTTGGTGCCAGTGCCATACACCGCATATTCACCGCAGTTGTCGCGTGACACATCGTAATCATTTTGCCTAAGCTTATATTCAAAATCATACTGTAACACTGATCAGCGTCAGGGAATGGGGTGCATACATTGAGGGTGCTGAAGACGGTCGTACAAATTTAAAATGCAAGTGTGTATTTTTGGTGCTTACTTTGATTCGGTGTTTCTTTCAGATAATTCTGAGGTGACATTTCAACCTTTCGTGTGGGAAGCGCCAAAATTAGCCATCGTAATGATCAAGGAAATCGTTCGTGCCGCACCAGGAGGACATGAACTAAATGCATTCTTGTTGTGGCGCCCTGGATAATATGCATTTTCCCTAGCTTATTGTCGCCTCTTAAACTTTTATAGTCCCCAGAAAAGTTTGGTAAATTCAAAATACAAAAATGCATTTTTGCAGCAAAAAAAAAAAGATTTAGTTTTACAAAATTCTAAACTTAATTGGAAAGCAATCAAAATAATATTATGTAGGTGTCACTTAACCATAGAAACATCCCGTGAGCTCAGCAAACCTTACGACTGCAGTCGGCCTCGGATATTATAGGGACTTAAAGATGTGAGGAAGATATTCTCTCACTTATCATATTTTAATGCAAGCAGGGTTTCTTTCAGCTATATCTCCGGGGGAAGCCAAGCGCGCTCCCATCCCACGGAGCAAAAATATGTTCAACAATAAATCAACTGGCACTGCAGGCACTGTCTCCCCCCTCCCCCCCCCCCGAAAAAATCTGAAATGACCCCTCGGGGGAACATTTCTGAAATAATCACTGAATGTAAGGCTAAACCAAGAAATGGTAAAGGGGGCCTCGAAAATTCGAGTGACCACTCTGCCCGAGTCATGCAAATATTTGTTTTTTTTATTTTACTAAATAGTAACGGGGCTTTCATTCTTTATTAAAACCTTGGGGGGGGGGGGGGNNNCCGAGTTATGCAAATTTTTTGTTTTTTTATTTTACTAAAAAGTAACGGGGCTTTCATTTTTTTTTAAAAACTTGGGGGGGGGGGGGGTGTTTAACTGCATTAGTGAATAAATGAATTTTCAAAAAAATAAAAAAAAGCTTTTCCATCACAAAAAAGTACTGCTGACGTCATTTTACACGTTGAACGCAAACAAAACAACAACAGCCTTACTTATAATGATTACTTTTTCTAAATTTTTCAAAGTTTTAACAGAGTCAAAAAGAAGAAACAAAACTGTTATGTAGAGAGGTCTGCACGTTTTTCTGGGTTATCGAAACTGGTCATTTTCAAAAATTTTATCTGAACGGCGTTATTATGGAAAGAAAAACATGAGTTTTATAGCCATTTTAATTGTTTCTATAGTATAGGAGTTACTATCCTAGTGTCTCATTTTTATTTTACTTAGTTTACATGATTTTTTAATAATTGTAAAGCGCTTAGAGCTTTAAGGTAGGCGCTATATAAAAATGCCTAAATAAATAAATAAATAAATATTTATTAATGTGTGATCTTATCTGAATGAAATCATATACGAATAAAGTATACAACAAAGAAATGGCCTTAATCTGGTCCAGGTACTTCTTCCTGCTGGGCAGGCCAGAGACGGACGCTGTCCGGGAAGGAGTGCAGGTGGAGTCGGAACTTTATCAGGACATCGTGATGTACGAGTTCGTTGACTCCTACAAGAACCTAACTGTCAAGACTGTGATCGCCATGCAGTGGATCTCAAGCCGTTGTCCGAATGCCAAGTGAGTTTGGAAATCGTTAGACCACTGTCGTAAAACGTCAGGGTGTTGACATGTTAAATAGTACAACCTGGCAAAGATTTGGACTTTTTATTCAGGAAAAAAACCATATTTAAATCTATTACACAAAAGCAAGCCTTAAAGAATGTTGCTTGTCCGATCGACCAAAACATACAAAACACAATCTAGGAAGCTCTTGCTTCTGGAAAATAAAATTAATTGAAAGTGAACTTTTCACACATATATATTAAACACAATCTAGGAAGCTCTTGCTTCTGGAAAATAAAATTAATTGAAAGTGAACTTTTCACACATATATATATATATATATATATATATATATATATATATATATATATATATATATATATATATATATATATATTATATATATTTAAAATTTTGAATGTTATCCTTCCTACAATTAAACTAGAAAACGTGTAACAAAGCTCAAACTTTGATGACGAAAGAATGCCCGTTAGGGGAAAATGTTCAGATTAAGAAGCATTAATCATGATGTTCGTTTTTTATGTATGTTTCGATTCCAGTGTGTTTGTGAACACGGGTCTGTTATGAAACATGAGATGTTATATAGAGGTAAATCTAAATTTGGCTGAGTAGGAAAGTGGAGGATAAATTTGTGTCAAAATTTGTATCGAAGTAAAATTTTACCACTTTGTCTGTTATTCAGTTCATGTAAACTTCCATCCCGGGATGGAAACTTTCCAGTTCACATTTTATAAGTGTACATTATTGCAACCGATTCCCTAAACATTTTGTAACATTAATTCCCCTCGACTCTAGGAACGCAACCATGGAGCACTTCCCCAAACCTTCAACTTATATAGATACTCAGTGTTGTAACTTTGGGTGGGAAAGGGGGGTGGGGGCGGCTGAAGGGAGGCGACCACCCCGAGTGGGACTTTAAGTGGAAAGCAAAATCATTTGTCTTTTAAAGACCTATTATTTCAATACAACCTGTACAATCCTGATTAGAAAAATTTCCCCTCTTGAATTGCTAATATTGAGATTTCAACGCAAAAGTTCAAATTAGGTGATATTAATACAAATCCATATAAATTGTAATAGCAATCCATGCTACGTTAACTTTCGTTAGGCTGGAATAGCCGCTATGCGTACCTGGGTCCCTTTAGACTAAATCCCATTCTGATGTCATTTTTGGTAGTTTATTTTAGTTAAACTGAAGAAGTAAGTTTACAAACATATAGTCCATTCAATTATCTTTCATTTGATACCTCATTTTGTCTTACAAACCCAACAATAATATTTTTAATAGTTTTTTTAATCAACCTCTCACATCTGATACCCGGTTGCGAATAGTCGCAGCCTATTTTTGTTTAGTCTTTGCGTATAAAAAATATTGCTCTACCATAAGTTTCCCAAAATTTAAGACTGATTTCTTATCAGGGATGTTGTCTAAACTTTAGAGGGGAAAAAATTAATTAAAGTTCATTATATATATATAGACTATATCTCGCATAATTAATATTTTCTAATTAAATGCATGTTTTTAAGTACATCTGAAAAGACCCGTGGTGAAAAGTGTAGATGAGCACGCGATGAAGCCAAAGAATTGGAATTGAATGTAGACGAAATTTGAATGGGTTTTTGTTCTTATTAATCTAATTTTTGAAAATAATTTCTGCACAGACTTTCTTTGCGTAATGCATTTTAAGAAATTTAAAATTATTCTTTTTACTTTTAATTCCTGTTTGATATAAAGTTTTGTTTTTTTTTCTTTTGTTGTTTTTATTAGTATTATTATTATTTATAAAAAGTTTTTGATATCCGAAATAGACATAATGAAAGTAACTAAGGGAGAAAATAAGGACAGCAATATTTATTTGGCCATTAAAAAGTGTTGCTTCCCTTGAGTCATTAAATAATGTGACAAGGCGTTAAATATGTAAGGAACATCATTTAGCTAGCGAATATCAAGAGAATTATCTTCCTAGAGAATCTATCAAGAACATTATTTTTCTAGAGACTTGACTACATACCATGTTCCGTGAATTTTTAACAAATCTGAAAATTTGTGACCGAATGAGCAACACAATATAGGTCTAAGTTTCCTCTTTTAGTGCATTTATTTAAAATTTACATTTTCTACACAGGTTTTTTAAAATATTTTTTTAAGACGGACGATGATGTCTGGGTTTAACGTAACAAAATCTCATTAAACCCAGACATCATCGTCAGACTTAAAGAAGAAAAATGGGGGGGGGTGGGGTTAGGAGTAGGGGTTATACATTTATTTAAAATTAATTTTAAAATTTTAAAAAAAGGTAACTTAATTAAACATTATTTTTAAAATGTAAAATTTATTTAAAATTGTACATGTTCCCCCCCCCCTTTTCCCCAGGTTTTTCTTTAAGACGGACGATGATGTCTGGGTGAACGTGACGAATCTCATTTCTGTGATCGACAGAAACAAAATCCAGTTGGAATATGGCCTTGGGGGAGTTTGTAGGTATGTCAGAGCATGTCGCTTGCCTTTTTGAGGCCCCCCTGAGCATGTCGCTTGCCGTTTCGAGGCCCCCCCTGAGCATGTCGCTTGCCTTTTTTGAGGCCCCCTGCCACTTTTCTGTTTTTGGCCACCATCAAAGGGGTCCGTGGATTAAATAAGGTAATGAAATCCTGCCTGGAATTTTCTTAAATCCATGTCTGACAAACTTGAAAAAAAAAAACATGACGTGATTCCATGGATATTGGACATCTAATCGCTGGTTCATTCCAAGTGTGTAAACCATTACACCATCGTGACGTAAGCATTGAGGGAAAATATTCTAAATTCGTGCAATGTCCACACAAAAAAAAAAAAAAAAAAAAAATAAAAGAGAAATTAAGGTAATGAAATCCTGCCTGGAATTTTCTTAAATCCATGTCTGACAAACTTGAAAAAAAAAAAACTGAAGGGAATTCAATGAAATTTGAACATTAAACGCTTGTTCAATTCAAATTTTTAAAACAATTAAACAACCTTAACTAAACAATGAGGGAAAAAAATCTAAATTCCTTCCATCTCCACACCAAAAAAAAAAAAAAAAAAAAAATTAAAGTGAAATCATCATTGGACACCAAAGCATTATTGGGTGGTGTGGGGGAGGGGGTCAGATGACACCTGAAATTTCTTAATTACCTACTAGTAATCTACTAAATCACTTTATGCTAATCTTTTATCCTCATCACCACTTTGGGCACCTTTAATGTTTTAGGCCCCCTGCTGCCCCATGGGTTGCGGGGCCACCCGAAGTCTCTGAGGTATGTGAGATAAAAAAGAAAGTTTGAGGCGTTTGTAGGTATGTAAGCTAGGAACTGAGAGAAGCTTTTAGTTAAGTAAGCTAGGCACTTAGAGAAGTTTGTAGGTAGGTAAGTTAGGAACAAAGAGAAGTTTGTAGGCAGGTAAGCTAGGAACAAAGAGAAGTTTGTAGGCAGGTAAGCTAGGAACAAAGAGAAGTTCGTAGGTAGGTAAGCTAAGAACAAAGAGAACTTCGTAGGTAGGTAAGCTAAGAACAAAGAGAAGTTTGTAGGCAGGTAAGCTAGGAACAAAGAGAAATTTGTAGGCAGGTAAGCTAGAAACAAAGAGAAGTTTGTAGGCAGGTAAGCTGGAACAAAGAGAAGTTTGTAGGCAGGTAAGCTAGGAACAAAGAGAAGTTTGTAGGCAGGTAAGCTGGAACAAAGAGAAGTTTGTAGGCAGGTAAGCTAGGAACAAAGAGACGTTTGTAGGCAAGTATGCAAGTATCAAAATACCTAGATCAAATGAAAGGTGTTGTTAGGGGTCGTTTGCAAATTACGTCATGCAAAAATGACCTTTCCAGACCCCCTCCACCAGACCCCCCCCCCTTTACCGTCACGTCACACCTAAAAAAAATTCAAAACATATATAAAATATTCATACCTAAACTTAGATTTTATTTTATTTTTAACATTTTCCCATAATGGATTAAGATGTTGTTTTATTAGAAAACTGTGACGTAAAACGCAAAACAACGAAGTCATCCCAGAGCCGAATGTAAAATGGCCACAACAGTTTTTGCGTCATTTTTCAACACGCGTATAAGTTGTGAGCGCCTGAGTTCCACGGTACTTATTATGCCTGTGGCAATTTTGACCTCAAATTAATGTTTTTAAAATTAATTGAATAAAGATTTTTCAAAATTAAGAATTTTTAGATATTAAAACAAAAAAAGTAAAATTGTGTGACGTCACAAATTTTTAACCCCCCCCCCCCGTCACAAAGTGTCA
>CAXITT010000742.1:103099-113448 GCA_964033795.1 Lymnaea stagnalis | reverse complement strand
CCAAGTGATATACATAGATCTGTAATTATGTATGTTATAGTATAAAAGGATAATATAACAATGATACTAATGAAGCGCGTGACTGTTTCTCATCGGCGTGTTGTTGGTTGTCCGCATGCATCATCAAGGGCGTACATGTGTCGACTCAGAGAAAAGTCAATCTTCCAGTCCGTTTCATCATTTAATCAGCATTTTCGCAAGAATTAAAATGAGACACGATTTATGAAACAAGTTCTGTAAGGAGATAAAGCATTTGCAAGTCAATGGCCAAGTAAGAAATACGAATTCAGTGAAAAGAAAAAAGATTAAAGAAAAAACAAATTTAAAAAAAAAAAAAAAATTCAGACTCTTAATTTTAAAAATATTTTTAGTTCTTGGCATCTCTCCGACCCACCGAATCCTAAAATGAGTCACCCATACTTCTATAAAAAGTTATATTTTAATGCTAATTGAATTGTCATTCTATCAGGTTATTTTCTCAGCAGGCCCAGTAACAGCTTGTGAAGTAATTCCGTTATTATTCTCATCCTCGTCTGTCGAGGTCAGGGTAACTGGGCTGTTACAGGGCTGGTGTCTAAGAATAGAAAAATTACGCAAATTAAAATCTGCGTTTGAGATTACGGGATATGAAGCGGTACACGAGAACTGGTCTGCATCTGGTTGGTCTGTATGGGGTTGGTCTGTATGTGGTTGGTCTGTATCTGGTTGGTCTGTATGTGATTGGTCTGTATGTGGTTGGTCTGTATCTGGTTGGTCTATATGTGGTTGGTCTGTATCTGGTTGGTCTAGTCTGTATGTGGTTAGTCTAGTCTGTATGTGGTTAGTCTAGTCTGTATGTGGTTAGTCTAGTCTGTATGTGGTTAGTCTAGTCTGTATGTGGTTAGTCTAGTCTGTATGTGGTTAGTCTAGTCTGTATGTGGTTAGTCTAGTCTGTATGTGGTTAGTCTAGTCTGTATGTGGTTAGTCTAGTCTGTATGTGGTTAGTCTAGTCTGTATGTGGTTAGTCTAGTCTGTATGTGGTTAGTCTAGTCTGTATGTGGTTAGTCTAGTCTGTATGTGGTTAGTCTAGTCTGTATGTGGTTAGTCTAGTCTGTATGTGGTTAGTCTAGTCTGTATGTGGTTGGTCTAGTCTGTATGTGGTTAGTCTAGTCTGTATGTGGTTAGTCTAGTCTGTATGTGGTTAGTCTAGTCTGTATGTGGTTAGTCTAGTCTGTATGTGGTTAGTCTAGTCTGTATGTGGTTAGTCTAGTCTGTATGTGGTTGGTCTAGTCTGTATGTGGTTAGTCTAGTCTGTATGTGGTTAGTCTAGTCTGTATGTGGTTAGTCTAGTCTGTATGTGGTTAGTCTAGTCTGTATGTGGTTGGTCTAGTCTGTATGTGGTTGGTCTGTAAATAATTGGTTTGCGCATGGTTGCATGCATTTTTCAAGTTTCGCCTTCATATTATAGAGACGTTCCGTGGAGTCATATAGAGACGTTCCGTGGAGTCATATAGAGACGTTCCGTGGAGTCATATAGAGACGTTCCGTGGAGTCATATAGAGACGTTCCGTGGAGTCATATAGAGACGTTCCGTGGAGTCATATAGAGACGTTCCGTGGAGTCATATAGAGACGTTCCGTGGAGTCATATAGAGACGTTCCGTGGAGTCATATAGAGACGTTCCGTGGAGTCATATAGAGACGTTCCGTGGAGTCATATAGAGACGTTCCGTGGAGTCATATAGAGACGTTCCGTGGAGTCATATAGAGACGTTCCGTGGAGTCATATAGAGACGTTCCGTGGAGTCATATAGAGACGTTCCGTGGAGTCATATAGAGACGTTCCGTGGAGTCATATAGAGACGTTCCGTGGAGTCATATAGAGACGTTCCGTGGAGTCATATAGAGACGTTCCGTGGAGTCATATAGAGACGTTCCGTGGAGTCATATAGAGACGTTCCGTGGAGTCATATAGAGACGTTCCGTGGAGTCATATAGAGACGTTCCGTGGAGTCATATAGAGACGTTCCGTGGAGTCATANGGGGGGGGGGGGGGGGGGGGGGGGGGGCGGGGATTTCATCATCTCTTTTCTATTACACACGATCTCCTGGATCTGGACCACAATGTCATTATCTTTATTCTAGTACGCTAGATGGCCATCCCCGGGGTGTGGGCCACATGCTGCCTCTATAAGGCTTACATTATCCCGCTCAATATATAAAAATTATACATTTTTAAAAAATAAAATTTAATTAATTTCTTGCCTTGCATGCTTTTCTAAACAAAGAATTTGTTCAGGATTTTAAAATCTTAATTTTTGTTTTGAATGTATGAAATACGGAGTTGTATGATCACATCGCTGGAAATACAGTGACACTTGAAGGGCGATCTAGCAGAGATGAGCTGAAACTGAGACTACGAATAAGTCGATTGGTGTCCTGAAATATCATAAAGAAGAACATGGAATAACCAATTAAAGGTTTCCAATGTGATCAAGACATGATTTATTTATTTTTTATTTACGAAAATGTTGGAGTCGAGGGTAATTGGTTAGAACAGTGGCCTAATAGTTTAGAGTAGAGAGTAATTGGTTAGAACAGTGGCCTAATCGTTTAAGAGTAGAGAGCAATTGGTTAGAACAGTGGCCTAATAGTTTAGAGTAGAGAGTAATTGGTTAGAACAGTGGCCTAATTGTTTAGAGTAGAGAGTAAGACTAATTGTTTCAACGGGATATGTCTTTGAGACGATCTAGCAGAGATGAGCTGAAACTGAGACTACGAATAAGTTGATTGATGTCCTGAAACATAACGAAGAATACGAGTATATAGATAACGAGCTAACAGTTTGTGAGTCAGTGTTGCCAAGAAAATTTCTGATGTGGTGAAATGCGTAAAATAAAGTGGACAAAAATATAGAATTGATGGACTTAATTTGTTAGTAAAAAAATAAAATAAAACGCAGTGCGAGAAGTTTCTGAAGTGATGGAGGAAGGTTAGCCATGACACAACTAACACTACAGATTATAATCAACGTGTATTATGTATATCCTACTGTATATCGGCCCCTCACCCTACCCGGGCCCCTGGTCGTAAATGGTTTGACCCGCCCCTGCCACTGTCACTTAATGATTAGGTCGCCGGGCCCCGAGGGCGCGCAAAAGAGTTTAATGCTAATCAAGAGCTTGGCCAGGCATGAGGTCTATGTAACAGCTGTATTAAGTGTGTGCAGTGTTTGATCTGAGCTTATTCCTTCCATGTTTAACGTTTCAAAAAAGCGTAACAAGTACCGGTTGTTATTTTAAAATATACAATTAAATCAAGCTTTTACTTTTCCTTTCCGTTCAGCTGTTGCTGCTGAGGGACGGTCCATGAAGCACGCCCCGGTGGTTTTTGTTTTTTTTGTGGAAAATTTTAACTCCCTCCCTCTTCCCCTGTCACAATCTGTCACAAATCTCAGACACAGCCGCCCCCCCCCCCAAACCAAAGAAAGAAAGAAAAAAAGGTCACACTTTCGAAATAATGAAATGGTTTAAAAATTAAAAACTGATTTAAATTTAATATAAAACCACGATTCACCATTGAGCTTTTAAATTTATGAAAGGGACAATCTTCTGTTAGAAGACAGCCATCACAACAAAAAGCTCATCACCACTGTCAATTTCAGGTTTGTATATTTTTGATATATTTAAAAAAAGAGAAAAGGCTGCGGCTATTCGGACCCGGGTATCAGAAGTGAGAGTTTGGGTTTATAAAAAATATTTAAAAATTATTGTAGTGTTTGTAAGAAAAAATTGGGTATCAAATGAAAGATAATTGAATGGACTATATTTTTGTAAACTCACTTCTTCAGTTTAACTAAAATAAACTATCACAAATGACATCTGAATAGCATCGAGTCTAAATGGACCCGGACACGCTTAGCCGCTATTTGGACCCGGGTCCCTTTAGACTCAATGCTATAAAAAGTTGCGGGAAAAAAAACAAATTTGCTCGGAAAAAATAAAGACAGAAAAGTGAAAGGAATCAAATAAAATATGAAAATCAGACGCGTTTACAAAAATAGATATGCATCGATGAGTCAGAGGCGTAACGAGGGGGGGGCACCGGCTAGTTAGGGGCGCACCGGCTAGTTAGGGGCGCACCGGCTAGTTAGGGGCGCAAAAACGTATTTTGGTATTATTTTATTGATGAAAATAATGGGTTTGACAGTTGAAAAAAGAAAATGGGTCACTTTAAAATGAATCTTGCACCCGGGCACCAAACACTCTCACTGCGAATCTGTGATGAGTATCACTTCAATAAAAAGACTCTGGAGACTGTTGAGATATGGGGTGCCGCGGAAAATCACTGACCTAATCAGGAACTCCTATGAAGGGATGACCTGCCGAGTTGTCCACGGACAACAGGTTACAGATGCTTTCCAGGTGAAGACCGGTGTGAGGCAAGGATGTTTGCTTTCGCCTTTTCTGTTTCTATTGGCCACTGACTGGGTGATGAAAACATAGACACAGCAGAAGCGGAATGGTATACGTTGGACCTTGTGGGGTGGGGCGGATGCTGCTGTCAATATAAGGGTTGGAAAGGCACGGACAGCCTTCCATCAACTCGAGAATGTCTGGGTCGCCAAACGCTTGAGTAACAACCTAAAGATCAGAACCTTCAAAACCATGGGGACACCTGCTCTACTAAATGTTTCAGAGACACGGAGAACCACTGCTGTGAATATGAAGAGAATCCAGTCCTTCATCAATAACTGCGACCTCTTTAGGGGGGCCCGGCCCTTACACAGTGGTCGCCTAAGACCATCGGAAAACACATATTTATGAAGTGGCCACGAAAATAATTTTATGGTTGGGGATCGCCACAATATGAGGAACTTTATGAAAGGGCCGCAGGAATAGGAAGGTTGAGAACAACTGCATAGATGATTTGTCTGGATGGCGTTATCTCTAAACTAGTAACACAATGCAATGCGCCTTGCTTTCCTTTGATTCCTTTACTGTGTGAGATGTCTCGTCGAGATCAAAGGCATCACCATCACACAAACAACTCTCTCTATCTCTCTCTCTCTCTCTCTCTCTCTCTCTCTCTCTCTCTCTCTCTCTCTCTCTCTCTCTCTCTCACACACACACACACACACACACACACCCAACAAAAACAAAAAAAACACACACACATCTCTCTCTCTCTCTCTCTCTCTCTCTCTCTCTCTCTCTCTCTCTCTCTCTCTCTCTCTCTCTCTCTCTCTCTCTCTCTCACACACACACACACACACACACACACACATCAAAAACAAAATAAAAACACATGTCGCCCAGGCGAGAGGCAAATCACAATCCTTTTGGACGAGAGCTTAATCTGTGTCCAATCGCTCACTACCACTTATTGTTATTGTTCAAATTGTAATATTCGTTTTTCTTGGCTTCTCGCGTAACAATGTAACTCAATACGAATTAAATCAAAGAACTGAATGCGTGAAAATAATAGTTGTAATAATACAAATAACACGCGCATATAACCCCACGCGATTATCGAACCGCAATAATAATGGCCCGTCGCTTGCTTCCATTTACTTTACATATTTAGTTTATTTAAATAAACATTTGAATGGTATTACAAATTAAAATTACGGTGAACAAAAAGTCGTTTCCGCGATTAACATTTCCTGTGAAATTGTATTCCTTACTATCCAAAAGTCACGCAAACACGCGTGTCCCCTCTCCAATATCCCACCCATAGGCAAACACGCGTGTCCCCTCTCCAATCTCCCACCCATAGGCAAACACGCGTGTCCCCTCTCCAATATCCCACCCAGAGTTCACCCCGGTGGCGTAGCTAAGGGTTGGTGTCACCCGGTGCAGTAAAGCTCATAGTGTCCTCCCACACCCCACACCCCTCCCCCATGATTTCCATGATAGATTTTTTTCTTGTTAAAATAAGTCCACCGTACTACAATGACAAGGATACAAAAAAAAAGTAATTTAAGGTCAGGAGGTAAATGTAATTAAGAATTGTAACAACGTTTTAAAGTTATAGTTATTTTTACAGTAAACTAACTTTATTTTTTTTAAAATTCTTTCCTCATCTGAAAGGTGGAAATCTGTCAATCGTGCTAAAATGTTAACTTAAGGAATGGTGTTACTGACGAATCGGCGAAAATATTAATTTCTGATTATTTCTGTATTTCTATAAATTTGGTTTCGAATAAATTTCAATTAGAAAATTTTGTAAAATGTTATTTATTAAATCTATAAATGGGTAAAAAGTCATTTTTCAATTGTTTTAATATTGATCGATTCGATTCATGTCCTTAGAATCACCCGACCAAATCGTATTTGGTATCAATGGAAAGCTTTATTTCTCGGAATTTTGATGAATATATATTCCTGTTTCGTACGTAAGTTACCGAATACTTCGATCGGCGTTGAACCATGGTCAAAACGGTGTTTTTCTGACCTAATTATAGAGTCACCTCATTTCTGACCCATCAACCTTGAATTTTTAATAAAGCACGCATTTGGATTGGCGACGTGTGGAGAATGTACGAGTGATCGGTTATCCTTTTGTTAAATTCGGTTAGACCGACAAGTGTCTGCTCTTTAAATATGCAATTTTTCAATTTGACTTCACCCCCCCCCCCCCCCCCCCTCAACGATCTCACCCGGTGCAGTCCGCACCCTCCTACTACGCCGCCACTTTTTCATCCACTCAACCCCCCTTCTCCGCCCCTCTCTCCACACACACACACGGATTACGACCAGCATCGAAATTCCCTCATCCATAGCAATAATTTTGACATCTGGTCAACCAATCAATAATAAGACGCTAGAGACAAACATTTGCTAAACAAGACATCAATCTATCTATCAAAAACCAATCAAAAGGACGCTATAAACAAACATTTGCTTATCAAGACATCGAACAATCAAAAAGATCAGATTGAGTCAAAAAGTTGTCGCTAGACGCACTTATCAGACTGTGTGCCTCAAAGGGTCTCCCACTGTGTCCAGTGATGTGTAGTAAACTAATTGTGTCGCATAAAGTACCGGATAATCGATCTGCGGGTTTTCTTGGCTCTATCCTCTCTATCATAAGCTTGATCGAATAATAAATAATGAGATGTGTGTATTTAATTATAGTCGGCTGTTTTTTTGTTTGGAATATTGAACCGCAAGTCGCGGCTCGTCAATGTGAAAGATTGTGTTGGGGGGGTTTTGACCGGAGTTAAGGGGGGGGGGGTGTGGAGGTGAGATATTTTCAAACGTTGCTTTTACCTTATTATCAGAGTTTAATTAAAACCAGTCGGAGGCTGGGGAGGGGTGGGTGTCATTTCTCGACATGTCTTGCGGAAATGCATTACACTTTGGACAAACTAAAACCAGGTGTTGTTTGTTTGTTTTTTGTAAATATTCGCTATCTGCCGACAGATGCGAGGTCCGCTGACAGAATTGAGATCTGCCGACGGATGCAAAGTCTGCCCACAGATTCGAGGTCTGCCGACAGAAGCCAGGTCTGTCGACGAATACTTCATATAACTTTTGCCGTTTCCCATGTCTGACTGTCAATTACATAAAGTCCACTGTCTGAATGTCCAGGGTCTGATCTATAATAACGTTCTGGGTGTTTTGTTCCGTCTAAAGCTAAGGTATCACGAGCCAATCTCATGGCCACGTCGTCTCTGCTGTTTGTTTTTTTTAAACGAGTCTAGATGATAACCACTGTTCTGGTCAGATCAGATAGATCACTTCCGTGTTCTCGATCCTCGATCCCACAGGAGACACCAATCATTTCACCTTGTTGGCAGCCCCCCCCCCTCCCTCAAAATCACTCATCTCTCTCACCCTGCACTTAACTGTTTCGTCACGCCACAGATTTTCTGACGTTCTACTTTCTCTTTGTTACAGACTTCCACATAAAGACCGACACCCTGATTTGATTTTATCGACTGCAGTTATGACGTAGACGTGTGGTGTATACTTGTCTTACACGTTACGTCACCTAGTCTTGTTTTCTGGTTTCGGCGATGGTCTTAAAACACGTCTCTGTTTATGATTTACAAGTTGTTGTTGTTTTGTGTGTTTGTTTTTTTTGTTGTTGTTTTTTTTTTTGTCATGTAAAAATCATATACAATTTGGAGGAGGATTTTTGTTTCTTCTTTTTTTTTGTTCTACTATTGCATGTAAATGAACTTATTTCTGTATGGATCTGCTTCCAGCCCTAAATTGATGGCCGAGGAAAACCTTGCAAGCATGCACAATAAAACGCAACATTAAATTTTAACAACAGATACCAAAATCCAAGAGTGCTGACTGCCACATGTTATGAATGCCAAGAAACGTCAAAAGCACCAGAGCACTTGTGGCTTTCTGTTTTATCGTTGTAAGCCCATTGCATATTCCAATATCCTCTCGCATCAAGTACAAGTCTGCCAATCTATGCTTCAACTCGTTCAATGACCCTAACTTTCCTGTCTATCTCTCTGAACTGTTGCTTCCTTACATCCCCACAAGACAACTACGCTCTTCAATTGACAATAGAACCCTCTAAATCCCAAGAACCAAAACTAAGACCATCGGTGAACGCTCCTTCTACTTCCATGCGCCCACGTTCTGGAACCAGCTCCCCTTCCACATCCGTCATTGTGAAACCTCGTCCACTTTCAAAAAGTCCCTTAAAACCCATCTGTTTAGGACCGCCTATGACCTGTGATAGACCGTCTTCGCCCTACCTTATTTTCTGTCTCGGGTTGATCCTGTAGTATAGGCCAAAACGTGCCAAAGTATATAGCCATTTTAATGTTTAAGCTACCTATTTCTATTGTTATTTTTAACATAGTTGTTACTATTCTAGTGTCTCTGGTTTTTCATTTTTATTTTACTTTAGCAATTTAAATAATGTACATATTGTTAATAATTGTGAAGCGCTTAGAGCTTTAAGGTAAGCGCTATATAAAAATGCCTAAATAAATAAATAAATAAAATATCAGCGGGTCGTGAGTACATCATATTTCCCCCTTATCCCACTTTTGATTCCACTCAACCCTTCCACATCTACCCACCACCCAGTCCCTTTGCCTTTTCATTAACGCCGTCGTAATCTCTTCCTATTATTATTATATTCCATCCATGGGCGCCCGCAGAAAACTTTCTAGGGGGGGGGGGCAAAAAAATCGATTAACTTTCCAGGGGGGGCAAAATTTTTTAGTAATGTTTTAATGTAGTTTTAATTTACTGTAGCGTATTTGTATGGTGAACGAACGGACAGGGCATAAGCTTAGTTACTTTCTCTTTATTTTCTTTTTACTTTAATACATTTTTTGTCTATTTTTGTCTAAAAATTTTTTATCCAATCAATCCAGGGGGGGACAAGTGCCCCCCTTGCCCCCCCTGCGGGCGCCCATGATTCCATCTCATCCCCACTACTACCTTGAACCTGCTCATTCCACTTCCCACCCTGTAGCAACAGGCGCTCTTCATACTACCCACCCCATACCCACTTACCCTACACTTTATCTGCTTACCCTCACCATTCAACCACCTACCCTGTTCCCACCCTGTTACTATACGAGCTCTTCGCATTACCCACCCCATATCCACTTACCCCCATTAAAAATTGCTCTCTACACATTCACCAATATATCCGTTTGTCACAAATCCTTGCACTGGCCATACTTGAGTGCTATGTATACATTTCTTCAATTGCTAATTTTGCTGAGAAGCGCAGTTAGCCTAGCCCTAGGCTTGGGTACTGCGCTATATAAAATATATATATATATAATCAGCAGGGCTGCCGGCCTTAGTACAAGAAACTATCTGACGCGCCAAATTCAAGTGGCGTCATTCTATCACAAACACTTTTTTTTATTTAAATACTAAATTCATGAAAAATAAGTTTTGCAACAAATTAAACGATTATGTAGTTCAACGCTTGTTTCGGTATTTATTTACTTTTTTTACAACATGTGTTGCTGAAGTGTAGTACAGCTATGTAAATAAAAACATTAGTTGTGTTTATTGTTACTAAATTGAGTCTAATGCTTATTGCTTATTTTAATGAAAGCAGCGCTTTGAAATGAAAGACACATGAAACGGAGTAATTAAGGTTGAAGACTTTTTTGGACAACACCGTGTTGAATTGCACGTTTCCTTGGTTACAGACAGCAACGCTGATAGAACCGTTTTTAAATTAATGTTTAGCAAATTCATTTTCTTTTTTTCTCTTTTTAAAAAAAAATATTTTTTTTGGGCCATAAAACGGCATTTTTAAAGATTAGCATTATTTTAAAACCAGTCATTTATTCTTTAAAATCTATTTATTTAACAATTATTTTTCTTTGGTTGGTGTGGAGTGAGACTTGGATTAGCTATTGAG
>CAXITT010000742.1:0-86805 GCA_964033795.1 Lymnaea stagnalis | reverse complement strand
TCCCCTTCATCACCACCCTTCCCCTTCATCACCACCCCTTCCCTTCATCACCACCCTTCCCCTTCATCCCCACCCCTCGCCTTCATCACCACCCTTCCCTTCATCACCACCCCACCCCTTCATCACCACCCTTCCCCTTCATCATAACCCTTCCCTTCATCACCACCCTTCCCTTCATCAAGGATGCAATATGTGTCTATGTTCCCATCGTACAATTCCTTGTTCCAAATGCCAATGTTTCCCTCTAGCCTTCAAGCCCCCCTGGTCCACGATCCCCTAGAGTCCACAATCCCCCGATCCTACAATCTCTCCTCTAGCCCACAATCCCTCCTCTAACCTATAATCCCCTCTAACCAACAATCCCCTTTAGTCCACAATCTTCTCTTGTCCACAATCCCCTTTAGTCCACAATTTCATCTTGTCCACAATCCCCTCTAACCAACAATCACCTTTAGTCCACAATCTCCTCTTGTCCACAATCCCCTCTAACCAACAATCCTCTTTAGTCCACAATCTCCTCTAGCCCGCAATCTCCCTGTAACCCACAATCTACCTCTAACCCACAACCCTCTCCATTCTGATTGGCAGACTTTATCGCACAGGTCCTACCTACCCATGGAGGAACATTTGAAAAGTAAACGAATGAAGTTTAGAAAGCTTAATTTATACACTTATTTCTATCCTTTAAGAAAGTAATTAGGCCCTGTAAAATACAATTTGGTATACATTAAAATAAAATATATCTCAGTTTCGTCGACATTCAATTTGAACTCTTTGGCTTCATAGTATTCTCATCCAAACTTCTGCAGTTGTTTTTTTTTTTTTCGTAATGCCTTTTAAGTAACTGTAACTTATTTCGAACTTTTTTTAGGTGACTTTAAACTTGTCTTTGATTAGAAAGTCTTTTATTTAAAAAAATATTTTCTGTATTATTTTAAAATTTAATTTTGTTAGAGCCCGTACTTCGTGTGTTTTGCAGGAGAAAACAAACCCACAGAACGACCATTAGTCAGTCGCCAATCATTGTGTCTCTTTAGGTGACTTTCATATCAGCGTGATCTCTCTTGTTGCCTTTTAACCAAATAAGAAGGAAAAAATTTATCAAGTTTTTATGTTTGTGTTTTTTTTTTAAATAACATTATCATTATTTTAATCATCCAGTCAATCGAACCGAAGTTATCCTCACATTTCTTTTATGATTGATGCTGACGTGAATGTTTGGAAATGTCTCCTTTTTGAAATGTCCCCCTGCTCATCCCCAGGTCAATCGATACGTGCAAAATTGTTCCAACATATTTCAATCCAGCCAATGAACACGGGCTGTTGTGGTCATACGCGGGTTTAGCAATAAGGAAGGTGAACCCCCCCCCACCACACACAGGGTGGCAATTTGAAGATTATTTGGAGGTTCAGGGGGTGGGGGGGGCAGAATTGAACTTATACTTAAGTTTTATTATTCTTTTTTTTTAGGTTGAATGGTTTTCTAATAGTTACATTCGAATCCTTTGACGCCAAATGCGGTCTTACTACCGTTCTGTAAAGACTTTCTTTGGCCTCAAATGCGACATTACTACCCTTCTGTAAAGACTTTCTTTGACGTCAAATGCGACATTACTACCCTTCTGTAAAGACTTTCTTTGACCTCAAATGCGACATTATTACCGTTCTGCAAAGACTTTCTTTGACCTCAAATGCGACATTATTACCCTTCTGTAAAGACTTTCTTTGACGTCAAATGCGACATTACTACCCTTCTGTAAAGACTTTCTTTGACCTCAAATGCGACATTATTACCGTTCTGCAAAGACTTTCTTTGACCTCAAATGCGACATTATTACCGTTCTGCAAAGACTTTCTTTGACGTCAAATGCGACATTACTACCCTTCTGTAAAGACTTTCTTTGACCTCAAATGCGACATTATTACCGTTCTGCAAAGACTTTCTTTGACGTCAAATGCGACATTACTACCCTTCTGTAAAGACTTTCTTTGACCTCAAATGCGACATTATTACCGTTCTGCAAAGACTTTCTTTGACGTCAAATGCGACATTACTACCCTTCTGTAAAGACTTTCTTTGACCTCAAATGCGACATTATTACCGTTCTGCAAAGACTTTCTTTGACGTCAAATGTGACATTACTACCCTTCTGTAAAGACTTTCTTTGACGTCAAATGCGACATTACTACCCTTCTGTAAAGACTTTCTTTGACGTCAAATGCGACATTACTACCCTTCTGTAAAGACTTTCTTTGACCTCAAATGCGACATTATTACCGTTCTGCAAAGACTTTCTTTGACGTCAAATGCGACATTACTACCCTTCTGTAAAGACTTTCTTTGACGTCAAATGCGACATTATTACCGTTCTGCAAAGACTTTCTTTGACGTCAAATGCGACATTACTACCCTTCTGTAAAGACTTTCTTTGACCTCAAATGCGACATTACTACCCTTCTGTAAAGACTTTCTTTGACGTCAAATGCGACATTATTACCGTTCTGCAAAGACTTTCTTTGACGTCAAATGTGACATTACTACCCTTCTGTAAAGACTTTCTTTGACGTCAAATGCGACATTATTACCGTTCTGCAAAAACTTTCTTTGACGTCAAATGCGACATTACTACCCTTCTGTAAAGACTTTCTTTGACGTCAAATGCGACATTACTGCCCTTCTGTAAAGACTTTCTTTGACGTCAAATGCGACATTACTACCGTTCTGCAAAGACTTTCTTTGCGTAATGTATTACAGACATGTTAAAGTATTTTCTACTTTTTTTATTTAGTACGTTTCAAATCGTCTTTGAAAGAAAATCTTTTTTTATTTATTTTAAATGTATACTTTTTTATTCCCACTGTTCACGGCTATGAAAGGGAACTTGTTCTTTTTTTTTTTTTTTTAAATACTGTAACCCAGTTGCAGGCCTCCATGGCTGTGTTGTCTCACCCAGTTGCAGGCCTCCATGGCTGGGTTGTCTCACCCAGTTGCAGGCCTCCATGGCTGTGTTGTCTCACCCAGTTGCAGGCCTCCATGGCTGTGTTGTCTCACCCAGTTGCAGGCCTCCATGGCTGTGTTGTCTCACCCAGTTGCAGGCCTCCATGGCTGTGTTGTCTCACCCAGTTGCAGGCCTCCATGGCTGTGTTGTCTCACCCAGTTGCAGGCCTCCATGGCTGTGTTGTCTCACCCAGTTGCAGGCCTCCATGGCTGTGTTGTCTCACCCAGTTGCAGGCCTCCATGGCTGTGTTGTCTCACCCAGTTGCAGGCCTCCATGGCTGTGTTGTCTCACCCAGTTGCAGGCCTCCATGGCTGTGTTGTCTCACCCAGTTGCAGGCCTCCATGGCTGTGTTGTCTCACCCAGTTGCAGGCCTCCATGGCTGTGTTGTCTCACCCAGTTGCAGGCCTCCATGGCTGTGTTGTCTCACCCAGTTGCAGGCCTCCATGGCTGTGTTGTCTCACCCAGTTGCAGGCCTCCATGGCTGTGTTGTCTCACCCAGTTGCAGGCCTCCATGGCTGTGTTGTCTCACCCAGTTGCAGGCCTCCATGGCTGTGTTGTCTCACCCAGTTGCAGGCCTCCATGGCTGTGTTGTCTCACCCAGTTGCAGGCCTCCATGGCTGTGTTGTCTCACCCAGTTGCAGGCCTCCATGGCTGTGTTGTCTCACCCAGTTGCAGGCCTCCATGGCTGTGTTGTCTCACCCAGTTGCAGGCCTCCATGGCTGTGTTGTCTCACCCAGTTGCAGGCCTCCATGGCTGTGTTGTCTCACCCAGTTGCAGACCTCCATGGCTGTGTTGTCTCACCCAGTTGCAGGCCTCCATGGCTGTGTTGTCTCACCCAGTTGCAGGCCTCCATGGCTGTGTTGTCTCACCCAGTTGCAGACCTCCATGGATTCCCTCCCAACCTATCCACTGTTCTGGATTCTAAACACGGTCGTTGGCCACAACTTAAATTGGGTGGCATTAACCTTTACTGTATTCCGTCTGTTTTCCTTTCTTTATATGCTTATATATTAGAGATATCTCGCTTTCCTTTCTATATTTAAGATAAGATTCTTTTATTCATACAAATAAATGGAAATGGAAACTTACGCTAGCTGCCTGACTTTCCTTTCAAAGCTTTCAAAAAAAAAAAATTATATATATATATATATATATATGTGTGTGTGTGTGCGTGTGTTTGTGTGTGTATTGAATTTTCACACCTTTAATGTGTGTAACTTCAGCCAAGATAACGCTCTGACTATTAGTTGCTTTTCAATTCAGCCATTAACTTAAATAACGATCTATGCACACGATATTTTCATGGAAATGTATTCTAAAAGCTAAACTAAGTAATGTACATATTAAGTTTGGGTTGAATGGCAGTAACGTATGACAATGCGATGACCTTGTTGTTCTTAGATTAATGTGTTCCACGTTCAAAAAAAAAATATATCAATAAGTAATTAGGAATCGTTTCTTAGCTCTCTCTCTCTCTCTTTCCCTCTCTCTCTTTTGCTCTCTCTCTCTCTCTCTCTTTCTCTCTCTCCCTTTTCTGTCTCTCTCTCTTTGTCTCTCTCTCTTTCTATCTCTCTCTTTCTCTCTCTCTCTCTCTCTCTCTTTCTTTCTTTCTTTCTTTCTCTCTCTCTCTCCTCTCTCTCACTCTTTCTTTCTCTCTCTCTCCTCTCTCTCTTTTTCTTTCCTTCCAAAACCCCCTCTTTCTCTTCCCTCTCTTTAACCTCCTCGCTCTCTCATTTACTCCTCTCTCTTTCTCAATCCTGCAGTCACAAAATTAACTTAAATAAGAAAATTTTCCCATCAATTGCAAGCATAATAACAAAAATTACTTGAATCGTTACCGGTTTAAACAATTTTTTTTAAATTAGTCTAGGATTCCCCCATTGAGTTCCCACAGACTAGTCTCGTACACACTTTCCATCGTTCCGTTTACCTTATCTCACGCACAGCTTCCACCATTCACCTTCATCTCATGCCCAGCTTCCATCATTCACCTTCATCTCATGCCCAGCTTCCATCATTCACCTTCATCTCATGCCCAGCTTCCATCATTCACCTTCATCTCATGCCCAGCTTCCATCATTCACCTTCATCTCATGCCCAGCTTTCATCATTCACCTTCATCTCATGCACAGCTTCCATCATTCACCTTCATCTCATGCACAGCTTCCATCATTCACCTTCATCTCATGCCCAGCTTCTATCATTCACCTTCATCTCATGCCCAGCTTTCATCATTCACCTTCATCTCATGCACAGCTTCCATCATTCACCTTCATCTCATGCCCAGCTTCCATCATTCAGCTTCATCTCATGCCCAGCTTCCATCATTCACCTTCATCTCATGCACAGCTTCCATCATTCACATTCATCTCATGCCCAGCTTCCATCATTCACCTTCATCTCATGCCCAGCTTCCATCATTCACCTTCATCTCATGCACATCTTGATCTCCTCACACAGCATCATCTACTGAATTAGCTCCACCTGTTCCTTGCCATTATGATGAGGTGCCCGTCCCACTTTGGTGAGTTTTCGTCCACTCCTCCCCCCCCCCTCCCCCAATCCCTTGAACAGCACCAGGTGACCTGAAGAGTTCGACATTCCCACTAAAACATTATATTCCCCTGCAGGGCTTCTCAAACATTTTCAATATGGGTCAATCCTTTTAACGAGCCATCATGTGACGCGATATTTTGTTTACAAACTGCTTTTTGCGCCGTAGGAGTTGTCATCCGCACAGTGGCGTAGCTAGGGTTAGTGCCGCCAGGGGCGGGTCGAGATTTTTGTCGCGCCGCCCCCCCCCCCCTTTTCCACGAACAAACTCTGCAATTAGCCGAGAATGCCGCCCCTCCATAAAATGAACAAAAGTTCCACCCGGGGCGGAACCCCCCCCTTTAGACACACCCCCCCGTTCCTACGTCACCGCATCTACCACAACAATGTACGTATTATTATTTTCTTTTCATGTTTTTTTTTTAAATTTAATCAAATTTTAATTTTGCTCTCGTGAAATCCATATCATATTTGACCACATATGGCTTAACTTCCATACTGTGAGCGTACATGTATGTTTCTTTGTGTGTTCGAGTGACTGACCATATGGATGTGTGTGTTTCTTGGTTTTAAAATTAACTTCAAATGGTTATAATATTATTCTCGTTCGCCGGTCACTTTCGCCGGAGCCAGATTTTAGTCTTTCAATAGTCTGTGAATATTTGATTATCAGGTAAACAAATATGAGTAGAGAAAAGTTTGAATCTGAATTGAACAAGATTGTGGCACACCTTCTGTTTTAAAACAGGTATGGACATATTTAATTTATACCAGTTACGTAAGAGCAACATGTAATTTTATACACATGGCCTCGTGGATTTATACGTTCGCTTGAGAAGTACAAGAGAGAAAACTTGGTAACTCTTAGGTAACTCGATATTCTCTAACAAAATATTCCCAAAACTTGCAAAACTAAGTTCACTCGAAATTTTCTAACAAAATGTTTTCAAAACTTGGAAACACTAAATTCACTTTATATGCTCTAAAAAAAATGTTCTCAAAACTTTGCAACACTAAGTTGACTCGATATTCTCTAACAAAATTTTCTCAAAACGTGCTCAACATGTAGCATCGTTATTTTATCTCATA
The DNA here is from genome assembly GCA_964033795.1 of Lymnaea stagnalis. NCBI lineage: Eukaryota > Metazoa > Mollusca > Gastropoda > Lymnaeidae > Lymnaea > Lymnaea stagnalis. Next base: position 80,164 of record CAXITT010000742.1, on the reverse strand, counting down.
ATTTCGTGTCTTTTAGAAAGATGTCCAGGGTTGTTTGGAAAAGGAGAATGAAAAATGAAAGCTCTTTGGAAGTCATAAATCAGGTCAGGATAAGACACACCCGGATGCCTCATCAGACGCTCGGTTGATAGCGGTGTCAGGGTAACTTGATCCAATGACAGAATTACGAGCCAGCAAGCGAGCGATGACGTCAAAGGACCTAGAAAATGAAAGCGATGCTATGCCGATGTAAGGCGCACTACTTTTCTATTATTGGAGGACTCAACAAAGTAGCAAAGCTAAAAGACACCGTGTAACATGACGCGGTGCTCGAGAGCAGTGGTCCCACAAACTCCGGGCCGCGGACAGGAACCGGTCCGTGGATCAAATGGTACCGGGCCGCCCAAGAAACATTAAATTGTCTCCATTTTATAAGCTTTCCAGATTTTCTCGATGATAAGTAAGGATGTACGGACGCAAAGGCTCACATCAACCGGAACCATACAGGTGGGAGGGGGGGTGTTGTTGTGCTTGATTTATTTATTTTTTTATTATTATTTTTTTTGGGGGGGGACACTCGTACGTCCAAGGAGTTTTTAGCCCCCATCCCTATAAAAAAAAAACAAAGACATCAAACAATTTTATGGTAATTGTGACGTCACAGGATAATTGTTTAATTTTTTTTTAACGAGTCGCCCAGTTGTTCCCATACTATATGTCGCTCTGGGTGCCATGTTGCCCTCAGGCAGAGCCATGAGAATGGGACAAAGAGGGCAGTCATAACGGGAACCAAATTATAAATCAAAACAATCCAAAATACAAACAATCAACACCCCCAACCCCTCAGCGGGCAGCGGTAATATTATCAAACGTTGATCGGTCCGCGGCGATAAAAAGTTTGGGGACCACTGCTCTAGTGTACCAGCACGGGAACAAATCCTTGACACGTGACTTCAGATTCCATCAAGCCCCACACGCCTTTATAAACAAAGATTATTTTGGATACATCTTTATTATATTTCCAAATGTATTTTTAAAACACACAAAAATTGTTGTGTTGACATCATCGTTAATCGACCACATCCCAGAAATTGGGGCAATAGTGCGAAAGGCATTTGATACACAATTTTGGTAGTTTTTTTTTTAAAGAATTTTAATTAATGTATTTGCGTCTGTAATTCTATTTCCTGCGGTCCTAACCGCATTATGTACCACCCCGATTGAAGAGTTTTGTTGATACCGGAAATCGGAATATTTTCTATTTCTAACGATTCCTAAGTGCTAAGCTGTGTGCTAATCTGCGTGATAATTAAGACTGGAATTACGTTTGAATTATGTTAAAAGTCTCTGATTTGTGCAATTTTATCTGACAACTCTATGTGCACAGGCAATTTATTGCAAACCAACATTCGCAGAGTTAAATTAAAAATTGATTGGGAGATGTGATTCATAATGAGATGCAACCCGTAGCCTTAACGTCTTCTGACCTACTTCAGCATATTATGCACCGTGCTTCAAACTGGAAAACAACAAAGTTTTAAATCACTGATATCAAGCCAACGTGTTGTTTTCCTTTCCCCTCAACCTATGTGCATGTATAGACAAGTGACGCTGAAAGTCTGTGTAGGTCCCATGTATAGACAAGTGACGCTGAAAGTCTGTGTAGGTCCCATGTATAGACAAGTGACGCTGAAAGTCTGTGTAGGTCCCATGTATAGACAAGTGACGCTGAAAGTCTGTGTAGGTCCCATGTATAGACAAGTGACGCTGAAAGTCTGTGTAGGTCCCATGTATAGACAAGTGACGCTGAAAGTCTGTGTAGGTCCCATGTATAGACAAGTGACGCTGAAAGTCTGTGTAGGTCCCATGTATAGACAAGTGACGCTGAAAGTCTGTGTAGGTCCCATGTATAGACAAGTGACGCTGAAAGTCTGTGTAGGTCCCATGTATAGACAAGTGACGCTGAAAGTCTGTGTATGTCCCAAGTATAGACAAGTGACGCTGAAAGTCTGTGTATGTCCCAAGTATAGACAAGTGACGCTGAAAGTCTGTGTAGGTCCCATGTATAGACAAGTGACGGTGAAAGTCTGTGTATGTCCCAAGTATAGACAAATAATGCCAAAAGTCTGTGTAGGTCCCATGTATAGACAAGTGACGCTGAAAGTCTGTGTAGGTCCCAAGTATAGACAAATAATGCCAAAAGTCTGTGTAGGTCCCATGTATAGACAAGTGACGCTGAAAGTCTGTGTATGTTCCAAGTATAGACAAATAATGCCAAAAGTCTGTGTAGGTCCCATGTATAGACAAGTGACGCTGAAAGTCTGTGTATGTCCCAAGTATAGACAAATAATGCCAAAAGTCTGTGTAGGTCCCATGTATAGACAAGTGACGCTGAAAGTCTGTGTAGGTCCCAAGTATAGACAAATAATGCCAAAAGTCTGTGTAGGTCCCATGTATAGACAAGTGACGCTGAAAGTCTGTGTATGTCCCAAGTATAGACAAATAATGCCAAAAGTCTGTGTAGGTCCCATGTATAGACAAGTGACGCTGAAAGTCTGTGTAGGTCCCAAGTATAGACAAATAATGCCAAAAGTCTGTGTAGGTCCCATGTATAGACAAGTGACGCTGAAAGTCTGTGTATGTCCCAAGTATAGACAAATAATGCCAAAAGTCTGTGTAGGTCCCAAGTATAGACAAGTGACGCTGAAAGTCTGTGTAGGTCCCATGTATAGACAAGTGACGCTGAAAGTCTGTGTAGGTCCCATGTATAGACAAGTGACGCTGAAAGTCTGTGTATGTCCCAAGTATAGACAAGTGACGCTGAAAGTCTGTGTAGGTCCCATGTATAGACAAGTGACGCCAAAAGTCTGTCTGTTGACCATTTCGACTCGGTTAATCTGACCAGTATTGTAGGAAGGGGGCGGTCGGCCCCTGGCGGCACTTGACTCTTTATATGAAGATGCGGCACTGCAGAGGGGAGGGGTGGGGGTTGTCGTGAAAGGGTAGGCCAAAATCTTTGGGCGCCCCGCCGTACGGCAGTAACCCTAGTTAAGCCTCCGATTCTGACTCATCAGCTCATCCAGACAATTCTCAGCCAGACATCTACGTGGGGGTTGTCTCCTAAGGCCTCCGGCCATCGACATGTATAAAAACAAAAACATTTTGCCCGTCAGCAATTCTACTTGTACGACTTGACACGCCCATGAAACAATACCTGACACGCCCATGAAACAATACCTGACACGCCCATGAAACAATGCCTGACACGCCCATGAAACAATACCTGACACGCCCATGAAACAATACCTGACACGCCCATGAAACAATATACCCTAGAAGATACGTACACGGGCCACCAGTAAAGCTCATCAGATAGGGCCCCCAGGTCATGGGAGACATGAGAGGGGATCAAGAGGGGGGGGGGCGGTAACCTTTCTCTTGATACCAACACGCCGCGGGTGCTTGGAACATAATGTTTTGAGTTGTATCTTAAAGGCTTGACTTCACCAAACCTACAAGCAAGTGATCGGTACATTAATTTTCGGTTTTTAAAAAAAAAGGTGGGGGGGGGGGTGTATAACGAAGTTTTCCTGTTCTAGACATTTTTGTAAAAATTTGTTTCATTATACGTGCGTTAGATCTCAATTCTGGTAACAACTTTTTTTTCTAAAAATCATTGTCCCCCCCCCCCTCTTTTTTTCAATATTTGTCAAATATCCTGTCAAATGTCAGTATCCTGTGAAATATAGTATCAACGATATTGTCATTTCATTTTCAGTATCATACTGATAATTCGGGCTTGAAAGGGGAGGGGGGGAGGAGGGTTGTAATAGAGCCCTCTTGAAGTTTAACCAAAAGTTAAAGCTTGTAAAAAAAAAAAAATAGCTTCGTTCTTCAAATCCATTCTTTCATCGTCCCAAACCAAGTTGGGCAATGCCTGTACTGTAGCTATCTCTTCAAATCCATTCTCTCATCGTCCCAAACCAAGTTGGGCAATGCCTGTACTGTAGCTATCTCTTCAAATCCATTCTTTCATCGTCCCAAACCAAGTTGGGCAATGCCTGTACTGTAACTATCTCTTCAAATCTATCCTCTCTTCGTCCCAAACCAAGTTTGAGAATGCCTGAAGTGTACCTATCTCTTCAAATCCATTCTCTCATCGTCCCAAACCAAGTTGGGCAATGCCTGTACTGTAACTATCTCTTCAAATCTATCCTCTCTTCGTCCCAAACCAAGTTTGAGAATGCCTGAAGTGTACCTATCTCTTCAAATCCATTCTCCCATTGTCCCAACCAAGTTGGACAAATTATGTGTTTTTTTCTTCAGAAAACGTATATGTGTCATAAATATAACAGTAATTAGTAATTTTTTCTTTTAGCACAATTGGACCTAAGTTTAGACATTACCCTTAAGAATACCTAAGACCAATACACCAGTCATGCTACCGAGTACAAACATGCTACCGAATATAATGATGCTACCGAGCACAATCATGCTACCGAACACAATCATGCTACCGAGTACAATCATGCTATTGAATACAATCATTAATGCTGCTACCGAGTACAATCATGCTATTGAATACAATCATTAATGCTGCTACCGAGTACAATCATGCTACCGAATAGAATCATGCCACCGAACACAATCATGCTACCGAGCACAATCATGCCACCGAACACAATCATGCTACCGAGTACAATGATGCATCACTTGGAAAACAAATGAGTATCTGATCATGTCTCATATATCGAGATTAAATCACTTTATTATCGCCTTCCACACCCCCACCCACATGCTCACCCACCTCCAACCTTTCCTCATACTAGAACACTACATTTGGTAAAGCTACAGATAAACCAGTTCTGTTTCAAACGTAACTGAACCAGGTCAGGGTGTCTCACAATTCTGCATTATAATTCAACGATCAATAACTCGTTCCTTGGCTGATTTCCCTTGACCCGAAATCTGTTTACTGTGTATGTCCATTCGGAGCCGCGGGATACGAAAGGACATCGGCATTGGAACAATTTTAACTGTGTTCACATCAAGTTGTTGATTCTTCTTATTATTAGTATTTTTATTATTTTAGATTATAACTGCAGTCGATTCAGAGTTCATTAGCCGGTGGGTATGCTCACAATCAAATATGCAAGTTAAAACACTGTGGTTTTTTTTTTTGGTGTTTTTTTTTAAAATCACGCCAAAATGCTGTTATCGTGACGTACATCATGTGGTGTCACTTACCGAGTCGTTCCGTGTGGTGGATAATGAAAGGTCTTGTAAAAAATGTTGATTTTTTTATTTTTTTTTATTTTTTTGTTGTTTTTTTTTTTGTTTTTGGAAAGCACTTTACAAAAAAAAGCTGTAAAGATAAAAACAAACAAAAACCACCAAGAATGAACAGTTTTTACATCATGAAATGAAACAAATTGAGAACCCCCCGTCCAGAGTCACTTTGCCTTACCAGACTGTACTTCCCTCCTCCCTCCCTCCCCCCCTCCAACCCTCTCTCTCACCCGCTACCTGCCATGTATTCTACTTACTGACCTGACCCTTCCAGAAAGTAGGTCTTGGTATTTTCATTTTTTTTCCTTCTTCTGTTTCTTTTTTTTTTTTCTTTTCTTTTCCCCTTAAAGAAAAAAAAAAAAAAGAATGAAGAAATGAGAGAAAAAAAAACTGGTGAGTGCGGGGGTTGAGGTTGTCAGACGAAAGGGGAAAAAAGTAGTTTTTTTAAAAATAATCTTTTTGATTCCAGTCGAGCTTCACGGAATGGTAACCCTTGATCACGTCAATCTTTTCTTATTTAATGGCTTCTCTCCCCCCCCCAACCCTCTGTTATTGTAGCTGTGGTGAGCCATATGATAATGCTAAAACTAAGACAGTGGTCCTTAAGCTGTGGAATGTGTCGGGTGTATTGTAAAGTAAACAATGGTGGGTTGTTGTTGGTTTTTTTGTTTTTTAAATTTCACTCTACTGTGCTGACCGCCCCCCCCCCTTTTTTTTTTGTAGATAAAATGGCGCACACATTTTGAGGATAAAAATTTGCTTCGCTATGTAGTGTTCGTTTCTCTCCTATTTATATCTATCTATCGGTATGGAACATCGAGTTATGCGATAAAACTCTGAATCCTAACATTCTCGCCGTAGAGCAGCATGCGCTGCACACATTACGTAAGAAATAATAGTTATAATCTATGTTCCCTTGAAAAATAAAATTTCTCGTTGAACCAAGAAGAAATGTTCATTGACGCTTGATAAGAGGTAAGGGTGGGAAGGGGGGGGGGGGCGGGGAAGGATTTTCTTGAGCTCGTCAAAAGGTAATTTGTGACCCAGGCGTCAGCACAGGTGAACATTTGGAAATAGAGGTGAGTCCAAGAATTTTCTAGGCGCATGAAGCTTGTTCCCTTAAAAAATAAAATTTCCCGGTGAACCAAGAAGGAATGTCTATGGACGCTGGATAAGAGGTAAGGCTGGGAAGGGGGGGGGGGGCGTGGAAGGATTTTCTTGAGCTCGTCAAAAGGTAATTTGTGACCCAGGCGTCAGCACAGGTGAACATTTTGAAATAGAAGTGAGTCCAAGAATTTTCTAGGCGCATGAAGCTTTGTGTTAAATACGTGGTTAATGTTTTGCCATCTATAATCTGATCTCAGCTTGTGAATTCAGATCAGACCCGTCACAAGTTAACCTATATTTATAGGTGGACCTGATTTAGTTAACCACGGGAAATATATGGGCGTAACTAAACGTTAGGGGCGGGGGGGGGGGGCTTGGTGGAGAAATGTGAATCCCACTTTGCCAGCAAAGACAATGGAGAATCTTTTGGGCCTTTTTTTTTTCAATGGAAAGGCGATATATTACGGCACCTTGCCATCGTTTGTTCCTACAGGTTTCAGATTATTTTTAGAGGAACGTCGAATGCTAGGTTCACCTGTCGAATGCAGGGTTCACCTGTCCAATGCTGGGTTCACCTGTCAAATGCTAGGTTCACCTGTCGAATGCTAGGTTCACCTGTCGATTGATAGGTTCAAATGTCCAATGCTAGGTTCACCTGTCGATTGATAGATTATCCTGTCGAATGCTGGGTTCACCTGTCAAATGCTAGGTTCACCTGTCAAATACTAGGTTCACCTGTCGATTGATATGTTCACATGTCGAATGCTAGGTATACCTGTCGATTGATAGGTTCACCTGTCGAATGCTGGGTTCGCCTGTCAAATCCTAGGTTCACCTGTCGAATTTTAGGCTCATCTGTTAGGTTCACGTGTCGAATGCTAGGCTCACATATTGCTAGTTTCACCGAATTCTAGGTTTACCGAATGCTAGTTTCACCTGTCGAATGCCAGGCTCACCGAAGGCTAGGCTAACCGAGTGTGCAAAAAAAACTCTCAACAGAAAGGTTTATGCTACTCCCCCCCCTTTAACACCCATGATGGCATCACACGTGATGGCCCCAGGACACCTGTTTGTCCTGTCTTCTCTTTTCACAAGTGATTTTTTTAAATAATTGGGCGAGTTTCTATCTTTTCCCCCCACAAAAAACCCCTGATAACTCATTTTGGAATGGTTCTCCCACTAACCTTGGTCTGTACAGCCCCTATTTTGTGTGTGTGTGTCTTTCATTCACATTCCCTTCTCTCTACTCTTGAATCTCATTTGCCAGTTTTGCCACTGATCTGTAGACATGGAATTGAGATTTTTTTTTTATATAGTAGGCCTCTCCCCCCCCCCTTACCGCCACCCACCCCCTCATATTTTTGGGGTATCTTGCTCTATCTTTTCCCCTCCCTCCGTACATAACCTCTGGTGCAAGGTAAGACTATTTAAAGCGAATGTAAATGACAGCGATGCATCAGACGATGAGTGCTTACGGAGACCAGCGGTAGATCGTAATGATGATTGGTCTGTGAAGAAAGGATGTTCAAAGGTTGTGGAATTCTGAAACCTTTTGCTGTACACTGTGTATGAACATGTTTCCTCGATGCCGCTGTAATCTTAAAATTGTTTTGTGTATTCGTTTTGACGGTATTAATTTGTATATAACCATTTGGGACTTGTAATATGAATACTTCAGCGTTTTCTATCGATTAAAAATGAAAGAAATGAATAGACCGTGTTATTGTATAAATATTAATATGATTACTTTGATGTGAACCGTGACGTGATATGAAGATTAATCAGATTAAGATCAGAATCAGATTAACGTGCATAAAGGCTTGGTTTAATTTGGGGTTTCGTGATGGATTATGGAAGGTGAAATTGTGTATAATTCAGACGTTATTTTTTGTTTAGCCTTGTGTGCTGCCCACGGAGCGCTTAGCTGACTCAAGGGACCGGATACAAACGGGGACTTGTTTACGGTTGCATCTGTAGAGATGGCGGTGAATTATTCCAGCTCCCCGGCGACACCCCTGGCTAGCGACACCCACAACAGGACAGGGGACGGTAACTGCTCTGGCGTTATATACCTACCATTGTCAGAGGAGTTCTTTCAAAGTAAGTGAATTTCTTGTTGATTGCATTAATCAAGAATGTGGTTTCACTCTGCGTAGCACATGTTTGATGAATAAAATGACACCTTTTGATTTCAGAGAAGACTCTAAGACAGTGGTTCTCAACCTTCCTAATGCTGTGACCCTTTAATAATGTTCCTCATGTTGTGGCGACCCCTAGCCACAAAATTATATTGGTTGCCACGTTATAACTGGAAAGTACATGTGTTTTCCGCTGGTCTTAGGCGACCCCTGAGAAAGAGTCGTTCGACCCCCAAAAGGGTCGTTCGACCTCCAAAGGGGTCGCGACCCACAGGCTGAGAACCGCTGCTCTAAAAAGTTAGTTTTAGGGCAGAGAAACATGAGACTGGGGAAGTAATTCATTTATAAGCTTTTTTTTTTTATATATTTACATTTATTATTTGCATTTCATGCCAAAATGTATAGAAAGACTTATTTTGACACCTGTCTCTAAAATGTAAAGAAAGACTTCTTTTGAAATCTGTCTCTAAAATGTAAAGAAAGACTTCTTTTGAAATATGGCAATATGGCTGTAAAATGTAAAGAAAGACTTGTTTAGACCCCTGGTCCTGGCATGTTTAAATACTTCATTGTTTACAAATCTGATCAAAGGAACTTGAAAAAAAAAATCAAAAGTTGACCAAACTGATCAAATGAAAACAGTGACAGCCTTAGTTCATACAGGAATCATCCTCCAGCAGTGGCTGATGGCCCTTTCGTACCGTTCAAGATTGCGTGAGCGTTTCTTCTTTCTTTTAAGTATCCATTAACAGATAAGCTGATCCTACAACTGGATTAACTTCAGTAAGAGTTTTAGAAATAGATTTTGTTCAGAACTTGATTAGATTTTCGCTTGTGTTCTCTTGAAGAGCTCCCATACGCGAACTAAGTATGCTCGGCCAATCTTTAGACCAGAAGACCTAAGTATGCACGGCCCATCTTTAAACCCGATTGACCTCAGTATGCACGGCCCGTCTTTAAACTAATTGACCTAATTATGCACGGCCCATCTTTAAACCCAATTGACCTAAGTATACATGACCCATCTTAAACCCAGTTGACATAAGTAAGTATTCACGGGCGATTTTTAATCCAGTTGACCCAAGTGTGGATGGCTGACTTTTACACCACTTGAACAAAAGTCTTTTTCCAACTTAAATACTGAAATGTAATTTTAAATCCGTCTTCTATTCTAGAAAAGTTCAAAATTTTAAATGTGTTAAAAAGCACGAGGCAACAATATGCTATGTTTGTATGGACTGATTCATGGGTACTAGAGGTGTCCGGATATGTGTTTGAAATGACTCCGCACTGGTAAGGGGTCGTCCGCAAATTACGACACGCTCCGGGGGTGGGGGGGGAGGGGGGTCGCAATTTGTGACACTTTGTGACGGGAGGAGCGGGGGTCTGAAAAGGTCATTTTTTTGCGTGACGCAATTTGCGAAACGACCCCTAAAATACCAATTGAATACGGGAAATTCAGAACATAAAGTTTGATGCTGTGTCCAGTACAAGTTGAAACAGAGATGTGAACCAGATTAATTTCGAACTGGACACAGCGCCCAACATTTTTTTTTCTTTCCTTTTTACTGTTTGTTGTTTGCTGAAGAAGGCTTTTGGTAGGCACGGTCTTTGTATTCTTGTGTCTCTTTCAAATTCTCAATGATGGTGTGTTTAACGTACGTTCAATATTTATTTTTTTTAAAGAAGCATTAGCGGGGTGTGGTACGAAGTTGGACTGAAATAGCACTGCGCATGTCAGAACGAGCATGAATTCGGTCACGTGCTACGGGCCAAGAATCCAGCTGCCGCTAATGGATCTGAGGCGTTCACTTGGTGCATCCACTGTTTATTAAAAACTACAACTACGACTTCTCTTTGAAGAGATGGTCCATTTAACTTCGTTTAGCCCAAGGTAGAGCCAGACTGCGATTTCTGCCTCAACTTAAAGGGCAACCCGTGTACCCTCCCGGGGTTGGACTCGGTACGTTCAGGTCGCAGATGCATCCACTCCAGCCTGTTGCGGGGCTCAGAAGTTCAGACACTCTCGGTGTCACGACCGGAAGAACGTCCGGTAGACTCGCCCTCTGTGAGTATTGTCAACACTCCGTCGTGGGCTGTAGACGATGTGGCGTCTGTCATGGCGCTTTCCTTTGACGTAGATCTATTGTAGGTAAATTTGATAAGTTGCGTAACAATCGATTTTTAGATACGTTAAACTTAAAAGAATTTAACTTGACTCGAAACTATATACAGCGGGGAAAAATATAGCGAATGCGCAATTAAATCCGTCATATTTGATTTAATACTAACAATTTTTGATGAATCCCTCTTTAAAAATTAGAAATTCCTAAAAATTTTTGCAAATTTAGAGCCCCGATTAAATGTTCCTTTAATTTAATCTATGATTAAGTTCAACCAATTTCAAATACTACCAGATTTTTAAAAAAAAATATTAAACATCCGGTAATGTGAAATTACTTTGCATCTGTTATGAAATGAAATGCATATTTAAAAAAAAAAAAACATTTAGATTCAAATATTTTCAAATTAAACAGCCATTTAGAAAATATACAATCGATTACTCATTGTCAGTATACAGTGGATTACGCATTGTCATTATACAGTCGATTACTCATTGCCATATCGTTGCTTTAGTGTTGGCTCCATCAAAGTGCTCAAATCCATCAGCTTAAAAAATAAAAATAAAAAACGAAACTGGGCGTTAGTTTTTAGAAAACCTCTACGGGAATATTCGGGAAAAGTTTTCTTGGGAGCCGAAAGCGCAGAGTAGGAAATAGAAGAAGGTTAACCAGTTCATTGCTTGCTAGATGGAGGATATGGGACACGGAGGTCGTTCTAAGACAGCGGTTCTTGGCCTTTTTGGTGCTATTGGCCCCCAAGGAAGTATTTGTAGTTTAAATGCTGATTTATTTAGGGAGGGTGCGTTTTTTCAATGTTGACGACCGCATAAACAATATAAATCCGTTAACAGTCTAAAGACTGGAGTTGTTGCCAAAGTTGTTTGGTTTTGTATCCGCCGTTGGTCGACTTGGGAGTTGTTGCCAAAGTTGTTTGTTGTTTTTTTATCCGCCGTTGGTCGACTTGGGAGTTGTTCTCAAATGATATGTCTATAGACAAGCCCGCGGTTCATCTTGACTGGATCGTAGAGTTAAGTACTAAGTGTCGATGAATTAATGGTCGGGCCGGTCTGATTTTTAAGACAGTGTTCAACTTTTGTTGGTTCTAACCATCATAAATCCAGATCATCAATCTGACATCAGGGTCAACCCGCGGCAGTTCTTTCAACCGTTTATGTTTCGGGGCTAAAACTACGCGTTTTAAACTGTCACTGCGACCTCTAAAACGCGGGGGTCATAATGACCCAAGCCTAAAGCAAACCATGCCAGCCTTGCGTGCTGCGACTCCACCCTCTTGTTCTGGAACGCGCTGTGCGGGTCACACGTACTCAAACATGACTTATAAACAGTTGAACGGTGCTATAAAAAGCTTCACACTGTTATTTACACGAATTAAACAACCTCTAAAACCCCACCCTACCAACAATTTTTGTGTTTGTTTTGTGCCGTCCCACACCCCAAAAACCTAGCAAGAAATATAAGAATAGGTCAGTTTAATTTTTCTGCCAGTTCAATGGAAAGTACTGGTACCAAGGGTAAGGGTTACAAAGGGGCGATCCCAGTGATAAGGTTTGCAATGGGGCGATACCAATGGTACAGGTTACAAAGTGGCGATACCAATGGCACAGGTTACAAAGGGGCGATACCACTGATAAGTTTACGAAGGGGCGATACCAATTTTAAGGTTACAAAGGGGCGATACCAGTGGGATAGGTTACAAAGGGTTGATACCAATGGTAAGGTTACAAAGTGGCGATACCAATGGTACAGGTTACAAAGGGGTGATACCAATGGTAAGGTTACAAAGTGGCGATACCAATGGTACAGGTTACAAAGTGGCGATACCAATGGTACAGGTTACAAAGGGTGATACCAATGGTACAGGTTACAAAGGGGTGATACCAATGGTACAGGTTACAAAGAGGTGATACCTATGGTACAGGTTACAAAGGGGTGATACCAATGGTACAGGTTACAAAGGGGTGATATCAATGGTACATGTTACAAAGGGGTGATACCAATGGTAAGGTTACAAAGTGGCGATACCAATGGTACAGGTTACAAAGTGGCGATACCAATGGTACGGTTACGAAGTGGCGATACCAATGGTACAGGTTACAAAGGGGTGATACCAATGGTACAGGTTACAAAGGGGTGATACCAATGGTACAGGTTACGAAGGGGTGATACCTATGGTACAGGTTACAAAGGGGTGATACCAATTGTACAGGTTATAAAGGGGCGATACCAGTGGTAAGGGTTACAAAGGGATGATACCAATGGACATTGTGCGCTGTGGAGTTTGGTATCGTTGTTTCATAAAGAGGGTTAAAGTTTTGACTCCAGGAAGCTCATCCCGTAGTTGTTGATTTTAATTATCCCATGTGTATTACTGTATTGACACTGACATTGTGAAAATTCAAAACTGTTATTTTTGCAATTTCTTCTCTGACTTGTCCTACTCATCATTTGTAAATCAATACCTGTCTAACTCAGCGTTTCTATTTCTATTGTCAGAAGTTCTCATCGCTTGATTCAATTAATGTATAAAAATCAATTGAAAGCCACTCGTTAAAACTTAATAATAATAGTAATTTATCTAGGTCCTGGTCGGCCTGGTAATATGTATTATGAGAACATCTATACGTTGCCACGACTAATGATCTGTTAATAAGATTTTTGTTTCCCTTGCAGGTATCAATGTCGCAGAAAAAATTATCGTTGCCTTATGCGGTATCGTTACCATGGTAACACTGGGGGTGTTCATTCAAGAAGCCATCCACATCATGTATCGATATACCTCAAGTAGAGACATCAAATTCAAAACTATTCAGATACTCGGTATTTTGCCGGTAAGATTAATGTTATATCCCTCTTTAGAGAGTTTTAAGTTAGGGCTGAGCCCGGAGCTCGGAAATGCAAAGTACAACGCACCCGCGCGATACCCGGAAGCGGAACCGCGTTCGAGTATTTAAAAAAAAAAATTAATTGCAATTTTTAAAAATTATTTTTTATCCATGTTTTTGTTTAAATGTGCCATGAAATAAATAAATCCCAAATAATACTTCCCCGTGTGCATGTATGGCTGTACCGCTATGTTCAATAGGCGCGAAAAATAAAATTCCCAGAAGTTCGTACGGATTGGGATTCTTATAAAGTACGTGACTTTGATGCATGTTTTAACTAATAACTTTAGTGGTTTGGGTAGTTTACCCATTGCCGCCGCCATTGCTTGGCGGGTTATTTCTATTATTTATTGACAACTGACTAGCGATTGGTGCAAAAATAAATTTAAGCTAAATGAAATTAAAGAGCTATAAAAATTATAATGTGCTTGTTGCGAATTGTGTGTGATTTATCTTAGCAAGTTGCCTAATTTTGTTAACGATATGACACATCCTGTTTGTGATAAATGTTTTAGACAAGCAGCAGTAATATTTAGTCTCCCGTGCGCCTTTGTATGTTTCCGTGCATTATTTTATTCGGCTTCGCTAATGCTGGATATAATTTATTTTCGATTCTTGGCGCCCTTGCCCGATTTAGGTTTTAATAGGCACCTTATGTCAAATTCTGACAACCACCTGCCGGTATAGTTCATACTTTTTCAAATTAATTGGTTGGCAAAAAAAATCGATAAACCTCATATGTAGGTCACCGAGCGCACCTCTATTAACCGGTTTAGTAGGAGCTTCCTCAAACAGTAATTGGTCAAGTTGGTCACTGGTGGTAGGGCTGGCAAAAATTTGAAAACACCTGAATGGGGACCGTCGACCCAAGTAGCCAGGTACCCGACCCGACCAAGTGTTTAGTGTTTAGTATATATATATATATATATATATATATATTGCTTATGTAATATATGAACAGCTGTTAAGGATATGACAATCACTGTTGTTGGTATGAATGCTGTTTGGGTCCGTCAGTTCTGACATGAGTTTAACTACTGTATCAGAATGATCACTGGATGACAGGAATGGAATAATAAACAAAGTGGTGGATATAAGGCGTCAGATAGAGAGAGTGAAGGAGAGAGAGAGTTGATTAAAGGAGATAGTCATGAGGCGTTCGTGAGTGACAGCTCCTGTGTTTTTTGGATAGACTGTGTAGTAGTATGGAGATACTGTGACCATGTGAATCTGTGTGAAAGATACACGGAATAAAGAAGACCCCCCCCACCCCTAGTCATTCATAAAGTGTTTGTGTCCCCAAATTCGGTGAGCCTGGTATTCGTTGATAGACAGACAGTATTGCAGAGTATCTAGAGACAACTTTTCAAGAAAATACTCTTAAGATGCCCGGACAACAAAAAAATGCACTCGGCCATGACCCACTAGAGTTCTCGTAGGGCGTGACTCGGCTGTTCTCGTAGGGCGTGACTCGGCTGTTCTCGTAGGGCGTGACTCGGCTCAGCCCTAGTGGCAGTTGTCCTAACGATAGATTATGAAATTAGTGAGATGTACGCCCATGTTGAGGGTATGTCAAGACACAACAAATGTCATGGGCACAACTTGAAGGCAGGGGCGCATCTAGGATATTTGGCGCCTATGCTGAGGGTATGTCAAGACACAAAAAAGGGAATGGGAACAAATTAAAAAGGTGGGGGGGGGGGGGTCTCTCAGAATCAGAGAGCAGGACAAAGAATGTTATAAATTAAAATAATACATATTATTATTTTTTTTTAGAAGTAAGTTTAACTTCATTGATTGAATTAATTGAATAAGCTCATAGTGAAGCTACACACCACCGGAAACCCGTCTGCTCGTCTGTCCTTTAACATGTATAACAAATGGTAAATCTTAAGTTTTATGTGTTGTTTTTTTTTTAAAAAGGTTTCTCAAGGGGCGAAATTTCAGTTCTGATAGTGGGCGCCATATGCACTCGGTTCACCTTTGCTATGAAAGGGGTGATAATTTATTGTTTGGTAAAGAGACATGGGGGTGTGATCGCTCCTAGTTTAGTCGCAGTTCTGCATTTCATCCTTTTTATGTTGGGCAGCGGTTCCCAAACTTTGCGCCGCTGTGACAAGGAAAGCCGCGGCTGACTAACAAGGGCACCGCGCAGTGAAGAAACAAATCACTAGGGCGACGTAATGTGTTTCAAGCTGCTGTTTCTTAAAGGCGATTGTTTTTAACTTAGTCAATTCCAATAGAAAGTTAAGCATTTTTTTTTCATCTCCCAAATTTTATAAGAGTATCGATACAGCCATTCTGAAATATGTGTACTGTACCGGTGTGTAGAGCCGTCGCTTGACTTTGGAAGGCCCTCTGCCAGTTTTCGTGCCCCCTTCAACCAATTACAAAAAATCCGAGGCCTCTGCAGCCGCAGGGCCCACGCGATGACTCTGATCGGTAGTTTAAACAAACAGAAATTATTGCCCGGTTATTATTATTTAACCGTCCACGTGTCTACATTTTAAAGACCTGTAATCCAGGGACGCAATTTTATTACACTTACAACTAATATTCAATCATTATTCCAGTTAAGTCCCTTTAATAATAAAAATTATAAAAATAAATTAATTAGAAAAATAAATTAAATTTTTTTTTTAATTTAAAAAAATTAAAAATTTAAAAGAAACAGCCTAATTTTTTTTTAATGATATTAAACCTCGCCATGGTTTGTAAACAAAAGGAGTTGCCTCAACATTATGGGAGTTTTTAATGTTACCTTGCACACTTGAATTGTTTTAATGTTATGGCTGAGTTTAAGTTTAATTAATTTTGAGCACCCTAACTATACTGTTAATGTATGCGGTTTATGTACTTTTCCACAGGTTATTTCCTTTGCAGCGTTTTTTGCCTTGTGCATACCAAAGGCTAATCTTCTTAGTCAACTAATAACAATGATGTAAGTAATTAAAACATTCTGGTTAACAGTAACGGTAGCCGTTATTTAAATTTAAAATTAATTATTTTCCATCTTCACATTTACATAACATGATTTTTTTTCTTTCTTGTAAGGCACATAAAATGATATATTATATCCCTTGTGCATTGAATTTATTTTTTTTGTATCTCCCTTGTGTTTTACATGTATTTTGCATCTCACACTTGTGTAATTCCAGGTACATTTCTGTGACCATATACAACTTTACCCACCTCATGATCATGTATTGTGGTGGTAAGCAGAAGCTCCTGCTTCTTTTTAAAGATGACAAAATCAAACTCCAGGCCCCACCGTGTTGTTGTTGTTGCTGCTGCTTGCCCATCCTCCAAGTCAATCTGTAAGATTTGTCCTCATACTTCTATTTAGTTTTGGTGCCTAACAATACATATATATATTTATCTGTAATTTGTATAGGTGTGTAGGAGTTGTTTTTTTTTGTTTTTTTTTATCTAGGCTTGAAAATCACAAACTCTGACTTGGTTTTTTATAGAAACACACATTATATGAGTCACAATCTCAACATAAAGTTCATCTTCAGTGTGGTCTATAGACTAGAAGAGAGCCCTGAAGGTCTTTTTCATTATCATTAAACTTAGTTTTATTGATAGTAATAGTATGCCTTTAAGATTGAGGGGGGGGGGGGAAATAATTATAAAGAAAATAGCATGCCAGTAATGTAGTGGTAAATATAAGGAATATTTTCCAATTGAAACATATCATATACTTTTTTTTTTTTGTAGTGTGAGGTACCAGTATAAGAATAAATGCCCAATAAAACAATCCTTTTTTTTAAATTAGCTTAATTAAAGCAGTAGCTCCCAACCAGCGCTTTGCGGAGCCCTTAGGCTTTTTAACTAGCTCTTCTCAGGGGCTCCACTGCTTCAGAAAAATCCTAAACACTATTAACTTGTAAGACATAAGTTAGGCCTAAGGGCTCTCCTATAGAAAATAATTTTTGAAAGGGATCCAAAAGTAAAATGTTGGGAATCACTGGCTTATAGAAAAATATTATTGGTTTGAAATGTTAGGAAAGAGGTGGATGTTTAGTTATAAATAAATGCAACAGGCTGCTGTATAAATCTTTTTATATGAATTGTTTCAAAATCTAATGCTGAATTAAAATTCCAGGAGGATGGATGAACTATATGTACAAAAAAAATTCAACCCAGTGATGTTAAAATTGTTTTCTGGCCATACATCTCAATTTTTTTCAATCTTACTTTCCAGAAAAAATGTTCGAGTCTTGAAATTTCTGGTCCTGCAGAATGCCATTGCTCAGCCCATTTTTGCTTTCCTGTCTGTCGTGTTTTGGCTGGATAATAAATTCACTAAGGGAAAGGTAATGAAAGATTAGCTAAAGAGGGACTCAATTATTCACTTAAAGTATGATTTCAGCATTAATTTTGTGCTTTTAAAAACTTGATATTATAAAATAATGCTCAAATTACAATACAATTCATAGTTGATTTTTTTACATTTCATTTTACACATTTGAAGAATATCAAAATATTAAGTTTTATTTAAAAAAATGGACCAGCATGTTCAAGTTTCTTATTTTAAGCTGGAATTTCTTTTCTCTGCATTTTTTAATTTGAAGTTTCTTGCTCTATTCCCTTACCGTATGCTCAATTTTAAAAATATTGATTCACCTTTCATTTTTATGTATGTGTTCGTGTATATATTGTATTGAAGAGTATGATTGTATACATTTAATTTATAATCTATTTATAATTTATTATGCAATTAAAGGCTTTATTAATGATTGTTTTACAATATGTAAATATATTTAAAACTCATCAAAATTTTTAAAAATTGAACCAGTGCTCAACATAATCTAGCCTGTTGGGAACAAATGCACAGCTACTCTGTGATATCGCATTTTTATTATTTTGTTTAAAAAATCCCTTCCTTGTTATTTCAGATTTCTTTGACTGATTCATATCTCTACATAACCGTGCTGGCCAATGTGTCTTTTTTGTTTGGATTGTACGGGTTGATCATGACCTTTGACCTCTGCAAAGTTCATCTCAAGCCGATGTTCATTATGGCAAAGTTTGTGCTCTTCCAGCTTATCATCCTGCTGTCCTTACTTCAGGAAAGTATATTTGCAACATTTGCCAAATATGGAATGCCAGCTTGTAGAGGGATGCTGTCCTCAATAGTAAGAGGAGAAGGTGAGCATCACGCTAATCATAGTTGCCTTGGTTGAATAATGTGGATAGCATATTCCTGTAATTTAACCCTCCAAAAAAAAATTTTAATTAAAATTTTTCGTAGCTAAGTGTTACTTTAAGCTAAGTGTTATTTTTATTTAATTCTGTTCTAACTCTAATTTTATTCACTGATGAAGGCTTCTTGGCGACACGTTCGTTTTTTTGTTGCGTTCTTTTTTCAGGTTTTCCCATTCTTTGTTTTGTCAAAAATGTTTTTCCATAATGGTGCAAAGAGTGTTTGTATCCACAAATCATAAAGTTAACCCTTTACATGCCTTACTTATAGATATATAATTTTTTTACATTGAATATGGTGAGAGGTAAGACTCTACAATATTTTAATGGGGAGAGGTAAGACTCTACAATATTTTAACCTAATTCCAGATATTTACTGAAATATAAAAAGGCATACATTTCTTAGTTATGGTTACTGAGCTGTCCATTATGACAAGGTGAATTTTTTATTAAGGCATTTTGTAAGTCGGTGCTAATAGAAATTCCATTAATTTTAATATTCTTTGCATTAGTTTCCTTTTCAATGCTTTTTTACAAATTAGTAAAAATTTGACCAAATTTTTTTGTCACACATGATATTACTTTGTGTTTTAAAATACAGGTAACAAAAAAGTTAAAATTGAACTAATTATAAAGGATGATAGGAAACAATCATTTGCTGTTTTCTTGTTTTTTCTTCATTAAAATAATTTGAACCAGAAAAGTAAATGAAGTTTAATTAATCAAATGTTAATTTATCATTTAATGACAATCTTTTTATTAAAAAAACTAGATTTTACATTGGTGAAACAGTTTTAATTATATAATTAACAACTGGGGGAAGAGGTGGGTTGGTAAACATATGTATAAATACAGAGAGGTTTCAAAATGTATGATTTGGTAATGGCTATGAGGTTATAAATATTGTCTAATATATGTAATTCTTTTGTATTTTTTATATTAAATGTCCACTTGAGTGTATTTTTAGGTAGTCCTTTCGCAGTACCTGAGTTTTTTAATAAGATTCTTTTAGTGCTATATTTGTGAAATAAAATGGTGGGACCCTTGTGTTCTGATCAGTTCTGAGCATATAAGACAATAATTTTAGCCAACAGCAAGGTGATATCTGTCTTGAAAAACCCAAACATTTACCTATTCAATTTAAACAAACAATTACAACTCTTAATTATTACTTAATAATTAAATTGTATATACATTCAATTATGTATATATGTTTAGCATACACAGGCAGTAGTGTGGCTAGGTCTAGGACCACCAGGGGCAGGCCAATCATTTTGCCTCCCTTCCACTAAAAAACTCTGCTGTTGGCTGAAAATGTCCCCCTCCCCCTTTTTGTTTAAAAAAACAAAAATTCCGCCCAGGGCAGACCGCCCCCTCCACACCCCTCTTCCTAGGCCACTGTACATAAGAAGCCCTAGAGAACTAGGTGATGTATAGATTTGAGCAAATAGTTACAATACAGACTTCTAAACTTTGTACTCTTAGTATGTTGCCTGGGATCCCATGCATCTTTATTTTTAAGTACATAATTTAAAGAAACTCTTAAACTATTACTATTATGTTCTGTTACATGATAATATTTATAATTTACATAATTACCATTTCTTGCAGCTTACTTTCAGATGGTTTTGATCATTCAGCTTTTAATTGTGTCCCTGGTCACTCGCCACTTCTACCTACAACCTCACGATCTACACATCAAAATTGATTATTCTGCAGAAAAAATTAATGAGATAAAGATTGAGGGAAACAGTATAGGAACCATGAAACCAGAGAATCTTGATGAAGAGGCAGAAGTTAAAAAAGCTCTGACATCAGAATCTATCAATGGTCCAGAGTAAAGCTGGTATAAGACTCTGTGGATGCCACACTGAATGATGTTGGTCCGAGACAAGAGCATAAGGGCTGGTTTAAACTGACTGAAAATTTAATGTCTCTATTGTAATTATAAAGTGAGTAGTTATTGTTTCATTTTGCTGTTGCATGCCATGGCTTACCATGTACAGAAAGCCACTTTAAAGGAATTTTAACAAAGACATTGCCATTTATGTGAGCCATAAAGCTTTTACTCTGAGATTTTTAAGAGCAACAAGCAGTATTTTAACAAACATGTCGCTACAAATAATACATTTGTAGTAGCATATAAAAGAAAACTTTATAAATATTGTTTTAAACTAATGGCTGCTGCTAAGGCCTAATCAATTTTAGTTTGCATGCAGGTTTTATGTAATAACATGCACAGGATAAAATCTATAAGTGAGGTGCCAAAAGTCTTTAGTTTTATGCATAAAAAATTAAAGAAATAAAAGCCCTTAAACATGTATTATTATAAACCTTTCTTAATATCAAGTTACTGACACAAAAAGGATCATTATTTTATATTTTTAAATGTAATACCTCATAGTGCAATAAATTTGTTTGTTTGAAATTATTATATGTACAAATATTTTAAAGTAATGAAAAGAATAACTGAAAAGCATACTTTTGTCACTTTGGTCATAATTCATACATTTCTGTGCCTTGAGGTTGTATTATAGTTCATTTTATTTTTCTACTCATTATTCTTGGGAAAACAAGTTAATGCTTCACTTACCGGGGTATTCTTTTCTCAACAAGCGAGAAAACAATTCATGAATAATCTCAAACATAGAATTTGAGATTTTCATCACATCAAACTATGGATATTGAATCTCAGTTTTAACGAGACATAATTGGACATAATGTAAATATTTGAATTTTGTTTGTCTTTTTAAAGCATATAGTGATGAAGCCTTTTCTGCGATTTTTTAAAAATGTGTAAAGCTAAATCGTGACTTAATCCAGGGCTGCAGGGTCTGAGAAAATATACAGTGGTGTAGTGTGAACTCTTGTTTGTTGATGTACAGCTCCGAGCTCTGCCAGATGATAAGAATAAGATTGAAAAGTTCGTTTCGCTCATAGATAAAAATAACTGATGAAAGATGACACAAATGATTAAATTGTTAGGACCATTTTACCTTCTATTGCTATATTATGTGTGCTTGAGTCAGGGATAGATTTAATCTGAATATTTTTTAAAAATTAAAATTTTGAGACTCCTTGGCTCTGCAGCCCAGATTTAAACAATTTACAGTACAATGTCTACTTGAATTAATTTGATGTTGTATATACATGTAAGTTGATGTTTGTCAAGATTTTTTTTTGGGGGGGATAATTTTTTGTTTATTTCCACATTTATTTTCTGAAACATTTTATAACTGTAAATGTAAGTTTTTTTTATGTAACAAGTTAGGTATTAAATTCAATGTCATAATTTTTGTTTTCCTTTTTTGAATTTTGTGTTGATAGTTATAAATTAAAAAAACAATGATAAAGAAAACAAATGATTTTATTTTTAATTTCAATTAAATTTTATGTTATCTTAATTAAGAGAGGTTTGCATGTAGGCAGATATAAGCTTGACTGGCAGATCCATAGCATGGCTTCATCCATACATTATTATGTTGATATGAGCAGGTAGGGATGGTTGTTGAATATGTAGATTTTGCATACTGGTGGTGTGGAGGGGGGAGGTGTCCCTCTGCAGTAAAAAACAATATAAACATTAAAATAAACAGCTGCAATGTGGTATCATAGAGGACACCAAGAGGAATGTAATAGACTGTTAGTAGGTAAGATAATTAATATATGTAACAGGGGACGGAAGGGAGGAGAAGTAAGTCCACAGCAATCGGATGTAACAAGGATGGAGGTGGAGAAAAGATTGAACAAGTGAAGGAGAACATGACAATCTACTTAAGTTGACAAAAATATGCTGCACTCAGGAAAGCCAATTTATAAGAATCCCAATCAATGCCACACCCCAACCCCCTTCCAGAGTACTTCACCACGCCGTTTGTTCATGCCCCTGAACTATATTCACATTATATGTCTATGTGCCAGCCCCCCCCCCCCCCCCCCCCCCCCCCCGTGTACACGGCACATTTATTACACCATATTTAAATGTAGACTATTTCCATAAAACAAAAGAAAATATTGCGCACCAAAAGAATTTGCGATGTTCATAAGAACGGAGTTAGGGCTGGGAACAATCATTGCTAGCGTTTGTAAACCATTTATTGGCAGCAATACAACTCCTGCCTTCAATGAATCTCATTTAGCTCAGTAATCTGGAATTTTATTTTGATTGAACTCGCCAGAACACCATACTTTCTTTCATACCTATACAATTATATATATGCACAGATATTCATCGAACCCGCTTATCACGACCTCAGTTAATTCGCCAACCCTGTTATGTCGACGGTTTTGAAGTGGAACCGCCAAATTCTCTCTTCGTCTTAGCATAGTCTCCTCGGTTATGTCGATACTTTTAAGGCGCAGAACCCTACTTTCTCGAGCACAAAAGGGGGCCAAATGTGCAACTTAACCTCGGTTATCTCGATCCCCATGACCAATTGCCGGCTTTTGAAAATTATATACAACAGAAACGTGCTTGCTTCAAACTGTAGTGATTGAAATGAAATGACAATTTCGTTGTCCGCGCAATTAACTTGACACAGCGAGGAGCGAGAGGCTTGCAAACAAAAGAGAGGGGTCGCTGTACCTATTCTTTTCATAGTGAACCCGCTTGTCGCCTAATAGACTTTCACGCGTTCTTACACGTTGATTTTTTTTATTTTTTTTTACCCAGAATCCGTATTTGAATAAACTGAACTGGCCAATCCGGAGCTGAAAAAAAGTTAGCATCACAAATCCTGAATTCTGGGATAATCCGGAAAAGTGGCAACCCACATCTGACTTGTGTTGTTAGCAAACATATATGTACCGTACATTTTATAGCATTGCCGATCGCTTCATCAAACAAATCGGGGTAACGCTGTTGTGTAAAAAAAAAATCTCCAAAAACACGTGCATGTACATCTCATTTATAAACGCACATCGTGTACATAAAGAAATTTCAAGCACACGTTTATAATAATTATATATTGCCGCCATATTGGTTTTCGTTTATCTCGATCATTGGTTATCTCGACGCTTTTTGGAAAAGTCCGAAGCCGTCGACATAACCGGGTTCTACTATGTATATATGTATATACATATATATATTAAGATGGAGACGGAATGAGTTGGGTTTTATGGAATGCTAAATATAGAAAAAAAACTAGTAACAAATGTTAATCGTGGGGAAAGGATTTAAAATTAGGAAAGAAAAAAGAAATAGGCAACTGTGCCACACATGGTAATTGAATCTAGGATATAAAAGAACAGAATGGGTAACGTTGATATTAGCTTTTATTTAAAAAAGTGGTCAGCTTATGTTGAGAGTGGGACTAAAGTCTTTAACGTTATTTGAGTTCGGCATTGTTGCAAATGTTTTCCCATAGACAGGAGCCTTAAAAGTTAATGTAACACAATTTAGGTTGGGTAACAGTAACTGAAATATTACATTAAGAAATGGCCTCAGCGGGGCGTCGAGCTTGCGCTCTTTATGCCCTCCCCAAAACACCCCTCCCCCACCCGGTATCGGGCCGCGGAGCGGCACGTCTGGGATGTCCCTTTGTCAGGACGGCCCCCAACCGAGTCTGCTCGACCAGGTCTCCGCCAGGGGCCGTCCGAACCCAAAGACACCCGGTCGGTCCGACACTGTGTTATTTCGCACAGTGCACACGATCGACTTTCTCAGGAGCCGGGATGGAAAATTTTACGTCCTAATATCTTCCCCCACCCATCCCGGGGAAGCGTTAGACGCCCTATAAGAGGGATTCTACAATGGGCTTCCACAACGCAACTAATTCGCGATGCAGCTGGGACGAAACGGTTGCCTTGGAGCAGCTTCTCAGGGCTGTGTAGTAAGAATCATCGGCCAGAGGTTACCACCTTCGCCTCTCGCCTCATATCCATTAACGGCAACATGTAATCATGATCCCTACCCTGTCACTGCCTATTGTTCCAGTTGGGAAATATCACAACTGGCAGCCCTGTAGGAGCTGTTTTATGTGCGGCAGGTACCGAGCACATCCCTAACAGTAACGGTAACTAAGCAGCACTGTTGATCTTTATGCAATAGAAACCCTCCAATAGCTCCATTCCCTTTTGACCGTCATGCCCCCTTGATCTGCGCAACACTAAGACTTTGACTTAGGACTCTAAGGAAATGACAAGACAGGTTAATAGGATCACAGAGCGGATCCAAAATGTTGTATTTTGCCAATGTTACAAAAGTCTACTGATCAGGTGCGAAACGTCCTCATCTTTTGTCCTGTATTTTTGATTCAAGCTTCCACATACATAATAGTTTCTCCATTTTTAAATATCCGATATTACACCGATCAAAGTCATTTTTCGTTAAAGAATTTTTTTATTTTTTTTTATATTTTTTATGAAATCAATAGTATTGAAATTTAAAGCAGATAATATTTTCATGAAGGAAAAAAAGGGTGGGGGTGACGTGGAAGGCCAGGAAAAGGTAAAAAAGCTAAACGAAAACTTTCAGGACAACCATCTTGAAAAAAAACAACAATAAACTAATACAAAACCAAAGAAAAAAATAAGGAAACTTGCTTTTTAATGGTCAACCTTTACCGTATCACTTTCAATTGATAGTTAATCTAGTTTAGAAAGCCTTGACTGTCCTATTGTGGATAGTAAATAATTCTTGATAAGCCTTACTTTTGAAAAGCTCCACTCACATGAAGCCAAAAACACACAGATCGTTTGAAACAATTGAAAGCTTAGCGAGAGTTTTGGATCAGATTTTAGGAAGACCCAAGCAGATATGAATTTCAAAACATCAAATACTGACGAGTCCATGACTTTTTGAAATTCAATATCAGCTGCCTGTTGGTGTCTTCTAAGCCTTGGCATTTATTTTAAAGTTCATCTTCTGGTAACTCATCATGGAAATAGGTTGATTTTGGAACAGACACCAATAACTCTTCTTCACGTGTTGAAAGACTCTTGGGTTGAACAGCCCCAAACTTGATCGCTGATGATATGATCTGGAATTCAGAATGAAAGCGATCAATACACTCCAGCATCTCCTTGTTGATTTTTTTGGGCACAGAGAGTCCAGCATCTATTAATTAATTGTTCTCCGGCCATTCTCTTCTGAAACCTGAATCTTCTCTCTACCAACATTTCATATTGGTCTTATTTTAAAAATGACTTTTAATTAGTATGTTCCATCAAGTGGCATCGCTTCTACTGCAGGAAAAAGTCTTAAGGCCTCTAGGTTGGTCACCACTTTGTAAAGAGTAAAGCCTTTAGTCTGCATTATACTGCTGTGTAAGATGAACTTCCCCAAGTAGATCAGCCAAAGGTAAAAGTAGCAGATCAACGTGAAATCACAGACATAAAACCTTGTGCTTGATCAGTGTCTCTTGTATCCAAATTTTCCAGAGGATCACACAGAGCTTTAATCGCCACCACACATTCATCAAACTCATATTTCACTGCTTTAACAGTAGCATGATGAGCAGTCCTGCTTTAACAGTAGCATGATGAGCAGTCCTGCTTTAACAGTAGCATGATGAGCAGTCCTGCTTTAACAGTAGCATGATGAGCAGTCCTGCTTTAACAGTAGCATGATGAGCAGTCCTGCTATAACAGTAGCATGATGAGCAGTCCTGCTTTAACAGTAGCATGATGAGCAGTCCTACTTTAACAGTACGGTAGCATGATGAGCAGTCCTGCTTTAACAGTACGGTAGCATGATGAGCAGTCCTGCTTTAACAGTAGCATGATGAGCAGTCCTGCTTTAACAGTAGCATGATGAGCAGTCCTGCAACGTGTTGTTGACAGTCTTTTCACCGCCATATCCATGTGTTCGATTAAAAAATCCCATCCATGAGTGGATGCAGCAAAGAAGAAAAATATTATCTCAAGTCTGCCAAAAAATGTAATATATGACGCATTTTCTGCAAAAGAGTGTCATGAAAGTTACCGAACATTTCAATTGGCGTTCAATCATGGTCAGCGGTGTTTTTATGACCTAATTATTGGGTCACCTCATTTCTGACGCATCAACCTTGAACGTTTAATAAAGCATGCATTTGGATTGGCTATATGTGTAGAAAATTAACGTGTGATCGGTTATCCTTTTATGAAATTCGGTTAGACCGAACAGTGTGTGCTCTGTATTATGCAGTTTTTCAATTTGGTATTAACCCCCTGAGATGGTGTCACCCGGTGCAGTCCGCAACCCCCGCTCCCCCTAGCTACGCCACTGACCGACCCCCTAGCTCTACCCAGGGAACATTACCTTCATGCGTGGTTCCTGCGTGGACAGACAAAGGTAATGCATTATATCTGCCAAAATTGTAGCAACTACAGTGCTTTGGCTCTATCTGCAGTTGAAATAACGGTAGAAACAATGTAGGTATCATGATTACTACGGTACCGTTGACAGATACGAGGCGTAAGACAGGTAGTGGCAGCCCATGCTATTGATTCTATTACAGTTACAGGGCTTTAGGAGGCAATTCCTAGGTAACCATTTCGTCCCAGATACTTCGTGAACTATTTACGATGTAGAAACACAATTTAAAAAGCCTTATTAGAGGGCACCCGACGCTTCCCCGGGTCGGGAGTTTGTTGGTTTTTTTTTTTGGGGGGGGGGATATTAGAACGTTAATGTACCATCCCGACCCTGGAAGTTGGAATGCTTGAGTTGTAAAAAATATCAGCACTACCGACCTGCCAAAAACCATTGGTAAGGTGGCCCTCTTTTGCCTAGTCAATCGAGTGAAGTTGCGGGCGGCTCTCCCAGCAGAAGGTACCTCCAACATGCCGCTCCGCGGCCTGATAGTCGGGAATTTTCATGCTTCTGCTGAATTTTATTCATGTACATAGAGCTCCTAACTATCTTAACTACTACTACCATTAACTATTATATTTTTTTTAGCGTAAATGGATTTTAATGAAATTATTTTCTACTTTTAAGGGCGTTTGAACTCGTCTTCAAAAGAAAGGCTTATTTTTTTTATTTTTTTTTAAAATAATAATATACTTATTTTTACAAAATTTATTTATGATTCACATTTTGCAAACAAATATGCAGATTCTTAAAGTAGTCTCCCTGGATTAATAAAAAGAAAGAAAAAAATATAATTAAAAGTGGTTAAGGGGGGAGGTACACCCTGAACACAGGTCGACTACTAAAAAATTCACACAAAAAAAACTATTTAAGTTACAAGTGTCAAATTTTCACTGAAGCTAGAGGAATGGTCATTCTACCATTATAACACATAAAATAACCATTAGTAGTTGAACAAAATAGTTTGCTAACATTGAAAAAAAAAAAAGAAAAATGGGATGCTGGAAACTGGCATGTCACACAAACAAAAATAGTTAGAATGTTTTAAGCTCAAATTTATTACAATTTTCTAACCATATAGAAATATGGATTAGCTTTGGCGACAACTAGGAAAAATGTAATTTATTGAATACTTTTTGTATCACAGCATTCCAAATGATCTTAATTTTGACATTTTAAAATCAAACTTTGATGGATTGTAAAATGTGCACTTATTAATATATTAGTTGCTGACAAGTATATAATATAGTATCATGCAAAATTTTAAACAAATTGGTTGATATTTAAAAAAGTTATCATTTTTTATGTGAATTAAATGTTGAAATTTTGTGAATGAACGCGCAATAATTTTGTTCATTAAGTAAATCAATTTTATAATTTTAATGACCCCCCTGAAAGATAAGGATGTAATTTAGCTTCAACTTTTGACTCTTCTAACCCAAATTTGAGCCTTCTTCTGATTCTTCTATCTTCTAAGGACTTATTCATTTGATTTTTGTGTCTTCGATATCCGCTTAGCACCCATAATAATGAAATAATTGAAAGTAAACTGTCCAAAAGAAAGCTGCGAAATCTTAGAGGAGCCTCCAATACTTTGGATACATCATAATCATTGAAAAGAAGGGTTGCTAAGTCAACACCAATGTGGACAGCTCTTAAACCATGATATTTGTTCTTAGGGCACATTTTCAATATAACATTATTCATTGATTCGTTCACATTTTGGGTATAAATATCTAAAAATTTACTAAAAAATAATTGGATGGTTAAAGTCTAAAAAATTGGCCTAGTTAAATTAATTTCTGCTGATTCCCTGTAATTATAAACATTAAAATTTAATAAAATGATTTACAGATGACTTAATTTTCATTTTAATATAAATGGGAACCATTTACTCCATAAATGTCTATCAATTTTTTTTCTGACTTGTTCTGGGTGGGCGTGGCATTTGGTGTTATCAAGACCACTAAATTCAAAGTCAAGGCAGGAGTAAGTCATAAACTCATAAATATGACTCATATTATATTTATATTCAATCATTCAATGGCCAATGGAATCAGATTGTTTTGATTAATTTATTTCATTTAAAATATCCTCATTGGGTCCAATATTATGCTTAGTATTGTATATCTATTTTCATAAAACGCTCGTTTCTTTGAATATTTTTATCACTAGGCATTGTATAAACAAATTATAAAAAAAATATTAAGACAATTTTAATATTCACAAAAATGTTTTGTTTATTTCCATGGAAGCCGCCATATTTAAAGGACTGATCATTGTATTAAACAATTATTGGGGAGGTCATCCTTGTTTTAATACAATTGAGATAGAAAAAGTATAAGGATTTTTTTTTTTAATACAATTGAGAAAGAAAAATAATTTTTAAAAAATATTTTTTTTTTGGGGGGGGGGGGTAAAATTCTGATACACCCCCTTCTAACAAAAAATTAATATCTCAAGAACTATTTAACTTAAATTAAAAATAAATACATATATAATTGTGCAGAATTGAATACACTTTAATTTGATATCAATGGTTACTGTTAAATCGAAAAAAGGCTTTTTTCCATTTTTCACGGTGTACCTCCCGTGGTTAAAGACATTTAAGAAATTAGCGAAACGAAGTATGGGAAAACCTGAGGAAAAGACGCATCAAAAGAACAAACGTATCGGTAAGAATCCTTCTTCAGCGAACAAACAAAAGTAAAAACAATTTAAAATTATTTCTAAAAAACACTTAACTTCAATATAGTATCCGAGAGCCGAGAGGACAGCAAAAGAAGGGGGGGGGGCGAGGACAGCAAAAGAAGGGGGGGGCGAGGCCGCGAGAGGAATGTGACAGAAGGTCATTAAAAAAAAAGAAAATAATATTAAGAGGTCGTCCGGGCCTATTTTATAATAAGCACTTGTTTTTAATGAATAGTTTTTCGATGTCAGTAGTAAATTGGGCCACAAATTACTAATAGTAGAATTATTTGAAATTTATTTGAAATTTATCATAATTTATGTAAAAGTAACTAATGTGTCTCAAAATGATTCGCACGGCGTATGGATACAATAATTTATTCTGCTAGAGATAGCTAAACAGTGTTTACCTCTGGTTTCGGTGTATGCCAGTTTGTTTTATTGACAACAGCTCAAAGTTATTTATTAATTTTATGCATCGGTTATAAATAAGTAATCTAATTATTAATAATAGTACAAATAAATTATCTTAGATGAAAATTATTTTCAATTTTATCTTAGAAGCCTCATAAAATATGTTTTCTATTTAAATTTTAAATACAGTCCCAGGCCCCCTTTCAAAATAAATATGAAATGTCTTGGAAACACTCAATGTTATGAAATGTGGCCAATGAATGATTAAAATTACACATTACACAGTATTCGTATGCCAGTATTAAGAACATTAATTTCTCAAAAATAAATTGTTTAAAGAAACGATTCTGCCATGTCGTACAGAGATAGAAGCAGAGGGTAAGAATATGACGAATCACTGATTTATAATTATTCAAACTGCTAAGACTAAAATCTATTCTTTGCGTGATTTTAGTATGTAGGTAGGGTAGAACTACTTTGAGGGACTCTTTTTACTTACTACCGTATATCAGTAGCAGATTAGGCCTAGTTGGCTCATCATTTAAATTTAACACTATACTACCACCCTGATTAATGCTGAATCTAAAAGTTACTATAGGGCAATAAGGTTAACATAATTTTTGTAGTTTAATATGAGAGTAGTTATTGCCAGTGACGTAACTGGGGGAGGGGGAATGATGAGGGCAACAAGAGGCATGGGTGCTTTTTTTTTTTTTTTTTTTTTGTGGGGGGGGGGGGGGGTGCACAAGATGCCATCCATAAATGATGCTGGAATCTTAAGCTTAAATTTAATCCTCTGTACTCTGTTTGACTGAGACAGAGAATATTTGGACTGTCTGAGTCTGTGCCAAAAAAACTCAATTTGTGTCACAAGACATGATGACAAGAAGACACCACAGAGACCTTTTCACAAGCTCTGCACTTTGTAAAATATTTACACAAAATAAACTAATTTACAAATATAAAACTATCAACATATATTCTTCTAGGGAATTGAATGAACTAATAGGATCTTTATTAGAGAACCATCGTTCATGTTCTTGGACATTCACCCGGGTCCAATATTCCTTTTCTTTTTTTCAAGTATTCGCTTCTGCTAATGCTACTATTATTGCTACAGTTACAGATGTGTATCTGAATATTTTTTTGAAAATTAGATTTTTAGAGACATTCAATGGTTGGATTCAGATTGAAGTTCATTTCCCAATGAAACCCAGAAAAAGAAAAAAAAAAGCATCAGCTACTTAACATTAACATTATATCCTTACAATATGACTTATAACAATAACATTAGCTCTGCACGCACTCTTACATGTTTAAATTCTCCCCAAATAAATAAATCACAACTTTTAAATGAAAACTTGTTTAAAGCCAGATTTTCGTCAAAGTTTGATGATTTTTTTTTTTCACAGATCAAAAGCAATTTCTTTTTAATGGATTCAGCTAAAGAAGTTGATAGAAATTTAGATGTAATTATAGATAATTAATTAGTTAATACCATCCTAATTTTTAAAGTTATTAATTTTATGTCTTATATTAATTTTTACTATACCATAATGTAAATAGAAGTCATTTTTTAAAATTACATGCACTATGTGAATATAAGTGTTAAAAGTAGGGTTCTCATTATATGCAGAATTTTTCATTATCGGTAAAATATATATTATTATAAGGCCACTTAAGCCTGTACCAACCATTCTTCCATCGAGTGTGCATAGTGTCTGTGCAAAAAAACAGTGAAGTTAGTAGCGCTGCTTTGAAGGGATAATGACCACAGTTCATTTTAACTATTTTAATATTTGAATAAATAGTAAGTTCATCATGAATAATATACAAATAATAATTGAATTTGTACCCGGATACGGCAATATCTCAGCATTTATGTATATGAGATAACCTAATGTGCATAATTTATGAATGCAATTTTTTTTTACACTCAGAATAAACATGTCTTAGTTGCAAATTGAAGCCTAAATAAGTCATAGCCTATAGCAAACATTTGAATGGGATTCGATGTGAAAAACTTCATAAAATAATCCCCTGGGGCTGCTTTTGCCTTTTGGCATATTTTAAGGTCACTTATTTTTTAATCATGTCTAGTGGTCACTATGTAAACATAAAAATGATTTGAAATGACAGAACTCAGTAAACTATCAATGCAAGCCGCCATTAAAATACGAGATGATCAAGAAATGTCAGACGCATTCTAATTAGCTGTTACAAAGACAAGCCAGCCAATCTCAAGGCTTTTATTATTGTGCCAATGGATCTGCCTTTCGTCTTTTTCGCCATTCGACTCTGGGCTGATGGGTGGGCCCACCTGTCTCAAGAGGTTTAAAGGGGGAAAGTGGCCAAGAATTTGTGATAGTTTATTGTGAGAGTGTCTGAATTTTTTTGACAAATATGTGTAGTGTGGGAAGGAGTGCAAAATAGCTTAAAATCATTTATGGATGGACCCCAATAACATACACAATGTTGCTTTTGCGACCTTGCATAAGACTTAGACTAGTTAGTTGCATCCTACCCAGTAGAGTGGTTTACCTTAACTAAACTAAATGCCGCTAGAGGCAAAGTCACACAATTGCCCTCTCCACTACACATCTAGTAAAATTAATATAACGTTTTTAATAAGCATCTCTGGACTGTTGTCTTCCTTTGGCTCATATGTTAGGCAGCCACTGGTGATTTCTACTACCATAGGCCTGGTTTCAACCATTAATAGGGTGCTGAATGGTATCCACTGGAAGACAAATCCTCCTGTTTCACTAAAAATAAGATTTCCTCCATCAACATTAAAATTTCTCCTTTTGTAAAAATGTTTGTGTAATGTAAAGAAAAAGTATTGTTTCAGCTTTCACTTCACGTAATCACTATTTTTTCAACGATGTACCCATTAACTCGCCAACTCACTATGAAAAAGATAGATTTATTTGAGTTCACAACACAAGAATAATCCAAATGGTTTAAATGGAGTAACACAATGGTATATACCAAAATCTAAATTATTTTTTTCATGGTGTTAATTAAAAAAACATTTTTGTTATAAATACACCGGTATAAGGAGATATTTTGTTCTTTTTAGTGGTTTTTCTAGTAGATCTGAAGGAAGTTCTCGAGGGCGTTTTGATAGAGATCAAGGTGGTGCTGGAGGCCGAGGTGGCTTTGACAGAGGAGGCATGATGGATAGATCCAGCAGACCTTCTCTGAAGGGAACTCAGCCGGGACAAAATTTAAGGAAGCCAAGATGGGATATGAGCAGACTGCAAAAGTTTGAAAAAAACTTTTACAAAGAGCATCCAAATGTTAGTCGGAGGTCACCGGTATGTTGTATATAATATTTTTTGCTTCATATCTGTAAAAAAATACACAAGAAAGTTTAGGACGTTTAAGCTAAACTTTTCTTTAAATGACGAAATGTATTTGTATAAATGAGAGAAATTTAATTTAGAATGTAAATGCATAATTTAACCAAGTAATAATATTATTACCATATATTATTATTATATTAAGACTTAAAAGCTTTTTAGCATCCAAATCTATTGATTTATATTTCTGTTTCTTTCTTCCTATTAACTGACCTAGTAAGAATCATCTAAAATAAGTTATAAAAAATATGAGGCATTTAATTACCAGACTCCAATTTTGGTTTAAAACTATTTTTTAAACCTTTTTTAAATATCAGGTGTTCCTATTGTATACTACTACATGGTAAGATTTGTTATTACCCTAATAAGATGTCATACTTAATTTATGATGAATAATGGTGATTTTTCTTTCAGTAAATAATAACTTATTTTCTCTTTAGAGTGAAATAGAACAGTTTTATGAAGCTAACCAAATAACAGTCAATGGAAAAAGTATACCCAAGCCAATATTTACATTTGAGGAAGGAAATTTTCCTGGTAATTTATTATTATTCCTTACAAATTAATAATTTCATTATCCTAACAATTTTGTTAAGGGTTAAAATTACTTTTCACAATAGTCTGTTCCGAAAAAGCTTACCGTACAGTCGTCCTTCGCCATATCACGGTTCACTTTTTGCGGTCTCACTTTATCTCGTATTTGTTATTTCAATATATTTAATATAGATACACATATTGAATTTTATTTGTGGTTAAAATTACGTAGGTTTAAAGGTGTGGCAAATGTTTATGAACACATGAAGTGTTTATAAGAGTGTGGGGAGAGTTTATAAAACCTTAAAATATATATAAATGATAAATTAAATAAGAAGGTAACTACACATATTTTCACTTATCACAAGGGTTTTTTAACCTTACCCCTGTAATAGACGAGAGACCACTGTATTTTTAAAAAAAAAAAAAATTTTGCACCCAAAAGCCCACACATAAATTAAGATAATTTGATATTAAATAAATATTTTTACCAAAATTTTAAAAATGTTCTATTGAGTTCTTTAAAAAAATATTGATAACTAAATTTCAGACTATGTAGTGAATCAGATACGAAAAAACTGCTGGCAGTCTCCTACAGCCATACAATCTCAAGGCTGGCCAGTAGCTATGTCAGGTCTAAATATGGTTGGCATAGCACAAACAGGCTCTGGTAAAACTTTAGCTGTAAGTATAATAGTAGCACCTGACCACTGCTTAAGTTAATGAAGATTTGTGTGTTTAAATTTTTCTAAACTTATTCTAGACATGCTTTTAAAGAAACAACAATTTCATTTCAGTTTATGTTGCCAGGCATTGTGCATATTAACAACCAGCCATATTTAGAACGAGGAGATGGACCAATAGTAAGTTTTTTATTTTTACCACACATCTGATTGTTCATAGATTGATGGATCTGAAGATTTACTTATTTTATGTCAGTATGTTTTATAATTTTGTAAAAGGTAATAATAGTTCAATAATAGCAATCATAATTTGCTTTTTAGTGTCTTGTGCTTGTCCCAACAAGAGAGTTAGCCCAGCAAGTGCAACAAGTAGCTCAGGAGTTTGGGCATACATCTCAAGTTCGAAATGCCTGTGTCTATGGAGGTGCCCCTAAAAGACCTCAAATTAAGGATCTGGAAGATGGTAAGTTAAACATTATTTATTATTATATTAAAATTTGGATATTTTTTACAAAAATGTTATTTTTTATGTCTTTAACTTTAAGAAAAAATGTTATTTTGAGTGAACATATTAAAACATGATCCCTCTTAAGTATTAAAAAAATGTCAATGTCAAATTCTTGATATGTTTTAATTGTAAATATTAAATTAAATATTAATATTTAAAGAGAGATATCTCACATATATATGATTTAACCTTTATCTAGGGGCTGAAATATGCATTGCAACTCCGGGACGTTTAATAGACTTGTTAGAATCAAATAAGACAAATCTGCGGCGAACAACATACCTTGTTCTTGATGAGGCTGATCGAATGCTTGACATGGGTTTTGAGCCCCAGATCAGGAAAATATTGGAGCAAGTTCGAGTAAGTGATTTTCTTCTTGGCATTTGTTAACATTAAAGTTGCCGTTAGTTTTGGTGTTGAGAATTTCAATTTAATTAGTTAAAAGAGCAAGAGAGAATTTTCAGACAAAACAGAATAAAGAGAATTTTACATTGACGTTTAAAAATATATACAGCCAGACCGACAGACTTTAATGTGGAGTGCTACATGGCCAAAGGAAGTTCGCAAGCTGGCAGAAGATTTTTTACATGACTATGTTCAAGTTAACATCGGAGCTCTGCAACTGACAGCCAATCACAATATTTTACAGATCATCGATGTTTGTATGGAGTTTGAAAAAGAAGATAAGTAAGTAAAATATTTTTATTGAACATTTTAACAATTTCTGCTTGCAGGAGAAATTGATTTTCTTTTAAAGAAATATTAAATGGAAAACATATTTTCATTCCTTTGTTTTCATTTGTATGCTACACCACCATACTGTACATCGTTATAATGCATTCTCTGTAGGCTTGTCAAGCTTTTAACTGAAATTATGCAAGAGAAAGAGAATAAAACGCTTATATTTGTTGAAACAAAAAGAAAAGCTGATGATATTTCCAGACGCATGAAAAGAGATGGGTACGTTTTTTTAGACTAAACTCTAATATCATATTACTAATAAATAGGACTTTGTAGGATTAGCTAATTGCTTTTCAAATTTTTACTTTTCTTCAACAACTTCAATTGCTAACCACTTGTTCATTAATCATTTTATTTAATCATAAATTTATTGGTTAGATACAAAAATTTTTAATACCAATCTGAAAATATGATCCTACAATGACAATGGACCTTACTTTTAAAAAATAAACTGAATTCAAAATATAAAAACCTGTAGCAGCAAAGAGGTTAATAATTAATTTAATTTTTTTTAAATTTTGAGTTTATTTCATCCTATATCAGATGTTAAAAATGAAAACATGAAACTTATTTGACTTTATCATCTTGTTGTTCATTCAGTTGGCCTGTCATTTGTATCCATGGTGATAAGTCCCAGCAAGAAAGAGATTGGGCACTAAATGGTAAACTTGCATTTTTAAATTTTCATTAGAATTAAATTGATATGTAATTATATATAAAAATAAAAATAATACAAATGAAGCAAATATGAGTCTTTTGTGGTTGACTGTCCAATAGTTTGGGAATGTTTTTCTACTTCTAAACCTGATCAATTGTACATAAAATTGGGAAAAAGACACAAAAGTTTTAAGGCATGTATAATTAATTTCAGAATTTCGAAGTGGAAAAACCCCTATTCTTCTAGCTACTGATGTGGCTTCTCGAGGTTTAGGTAAGTTCAATTGTCTTTGTTGGAGTTTGTTATGATTTTTTAGATTTAATATTTAAAAGTATTAAAAGAATATTATGTAAACTATTTTAAGCTATTTAAAATTTAGCCTTTTAAAATAGAATAAAAATAAATATAACAAATTTAATTTAAAATTGTTAAGGTTAAAGTAACAGTAAATTTATCTCAATATTATTTTTAAAAAATATCTAGTTGTTCAAATTTTTTTAGCTTGTTATTTATATTACAACAGATATTATTTTTCATTTTTGTGACCTCTCTTTCAGTCTGTTGACATAAATCTATACTGTTTCAGGAACATAATGATAATTTTAGACTTAAGACAATCCATGGTATTCTTAAATACAAATGCACCCTAACCTGCTGTTCAAATGTATTGGTTAGAAATTGTCCGCTGCTTTTTTAACAAACAACTATTTAAGGTTAAAATTGTAGGATATTTATGCATGTAGTTACATATGGCTTTCCTAATTAACTAACAGTTTAGTGTGTATCTCGACAGAATTGGTGCATCGACTGGAAGTCTGATCATGACTGGAGAACCGTGCAGCGAGAAACCTGAGAGGGAAATATGGTCCTTAATCATGTCCCACTTTACCAGGAATCCAGTGGCCAGGTTGATTCAGTTCGAGTCTGCCAGTCGCTGGATGCCTTGGACAGGCAGGCCATGTTCTTAACGACGCCGAATGCCAGTCACACTCCCTATTCTTCCCCTTCGGCTGACAAGGGCTAATATTTTTTCCTAACTCCTTATCTCAACTTCTGTGGGACATTTGTTACAAAAAGAGTGGACCTTGTAAAAAGAGACAATGAAAATTTCTTTTCACCCCCACAAAGTTTATGTAAGTTTGGTTGCGAGGCTGACAGCTTGATTCTACACAAAGTACAAATCCTTACAATGCAGAAATTAGCATTGGACTGCCTTTGAGGAGACGAGCCTGTCTTTACTGCACAGTCTTAGTGTCTGTGTAAGTGGTTTTTAAGGGGTGCAATTTTAATAATTTTGTTATCTTGTGCTATCAGTTTTTAAGATGATGGAGTGTGAAGGTATTGTGCCATTTGTCTTGATTTGTTCTTTGTTTGTTGCATTTTCATTGTTTAAATTATATTACATGAGACTCGTTTAGCCTGTGCCCTCAGCACACACAGCACAGGGGAGCTTTGGGGTCAATGTTATCAAAGTTTTTGGTTAATGATCAACACAGCCTCTCAACCTTCTTAAAACCACCATTTGTTGTCTCTCTCTTTCTCCTCCTCCCCCCCCCCCTCCCCAACCGTCAAGGGTTAGGTAAGCTAATCTTGCCATATTTCCAACACTAAAGAAAGCCCTTGTATCAGCCATTTAGTTTGGTAGCTCTCTCTATTTCCGCTGGTGCGGCTGAAGTCATGCCATCAGACACAAGGTTGTTTTGTTTATTTTAAGTCTGCACTGAATATGGGAACTTGCCTATACATATAAGGACTCTATTGCTTCTTCACTTAAAATGCACATTCAATTTTAAGAAAATTTTATGTTGCATTCCACTTGAATTAGAAAAAATTATGAAACAGTTTTGTAAAATCTGCTCTGTTATGCACCAGGAGTGACGTTCGATTTTTCTAATTGTAAAAGAAAATTCAGTGGCTAGATGCAATGGTTGTTCCAATGTGTAAGGTTAAGTTTCCTCATTTGAAGGGTTTTCATACAAACAGTAGCATACAAGATATGATCAGATGAATATTGACAAAGTATTTTTAAATGTTAATTAAAGAATAGGTATTTTAATACAGTTTTGGTTCGTCATTTGTGGGAGTTCAAGGTAAGTGGCCTTGGTAATAAATTAAAAATTGGTTACATTTTATTCTTGAGTCCTAAGTGGTAGTGGCTAATGTATGCCATTTTTATTTCATCAGGCAAAGGTCTCCTGTTAAAAAAAAAAAAGACTTGACAAAGCTTAATTTAAAATTTTTACTTTTGTCTTACAAACTTGGCTCAAATAAATCCTAAAGAATGCCACTAATTCTTAGGAACTAGAAGAAAATGAGATACAATTTTATTGTATTTAAATGAAAGAAGAAGCAGCAGGTGCACTTAATGAAAATCCTAATAAATGAAATGATTTCATAAGACCACTAAAGGTAAAGCGTAATTGAATGTCATCCCATAGAAACACATCCAATAACTTCCTACAAAGAAATCTAAATTTCATTTCTATATTTTTAAACCTGTTGTAATACATTTTTTTTCCTTATATCTGCAGATGTTGAAGACATAAAATTTGTCATCAACTTTGACTATCCCAACTGTTCTGAAGATTATGTTCATCGCATTGGCCGCACGGCTCGCTCTACAAATACAGGCACTGCATACACCCTGTTTACACCAGCAAACGTCAAGCAAGCCTCTGATCTTATTTCTGTGCTGCGTGAAGCTAAGCAGGTGATTAGTCCCAAGCTTCTTCAGATGGCAGAGTCTTCCAGGAGTTATCAGGGCAAAAGTAAGTTTAACCCTAGAGCTTTTGCTCTGTGGTATCAAGTCATTTTCAGTATTTTGATATCCTTGTCTAAAATAACTAAATCCCCCACAAAATGAATTAGGGACCCTTACATATATATTTTTTCTAAAAGTACATTACCGTAGGTAAGGAATCACCAATGATTTGAAAAAAGAATTAGTTTTTATATTATTTAAGTTGATATGGACCTAACTTTTACACTGTGAATAAAATTGTACTACTCAACTTTTGCATTCATCCCAAACTCACCTCTTTGTTCTACCTATTATTACATCAGGTTTTTTAGATATCAAAATAAATATCCTTTCATAAAATGTCGTACTTATTTTGAAAGTGTGATTTTGGTGAATTTTTACTCAATCAAATTTTTGTCATACAAAATAACTAAGGGAAAAATGCAAAATGAGTTCAAAAATTCCTTTTCAATTGAATTTATGTAATCCATTTTTTTATACTCTAGAACAGTGGTTCTCAACCTTCCTAATGTCGCAACCCTTTATTGCAGTTCCCCATGTTGTGGCGACCCCCTAATAAAATAGTATTTTCATTGCTAATTCATAACTGTAAAGTATATGCGTTTTCTGATGGTCTCAGGCGACCCCTGGGAAAGGGTTGTGCGACCCCCAAAGGTCCAGTAGTGACCCACTGGTTGAGAACCACTGCTCTAGAACATACACAAACATAATTTCTTTGTATCTCTTAAGGTCTTTGAGATTTAATCTTTGTCTGTTCTGTTTAATTTCCACCTTCCCCAAATGAATTTGTAACAATGGGATTAAGCTTAGGGCTAAAATTGTCAATATCTGACACTTTTTTTATATTGTCATTATCATTGGAGCTAATACTGTCATTATCATTGGCGCTAATACAGTCATTACTATCGCTTGGAATATCTCATAAATCATTGTTTTCATTTGAATCTATTTGAATTAATTTCAATAAAAAGAGTCTGTTGCCTCTCCAGCATAAGGCAGAATGGCAATTTAAATAAATTAAATTGAGCAAATTTGTTTCTTATTAATCACAAAACAAGCTTTGATAAAAACACATTTAGACAGATAGAAACAGAAATAGGAAGCAAATTCATTTCTCTAGAAGGGTTTCCCCTTTAACAACACACATTAAATAATTCCCATTTTTCATGGCCATTTTGCTAGCAGCTGATTATGTCAGCAGTGACAAAGCAGAGAGGGGGCATTATGATCATTATTAGTTTTAGGGTTGGCATCTTAGTTTGTAACATTAATTAAAGATCTGAAGTTTTTGGTCCAGAATCATATACAAATTAAGCTTAACGTAATGTTAAGGAAATAATGATAAAATTTTATTATGTCAACCAAATGGAAAAATCTTTTCTGTGATATATTATACTACTAGGTCGCAGTCGTTGGGGCGGTAAGGAAAGAGGAGGAAGAGACGACAGAGGACCCTCACTTCGTGATAGAGACCACAGTGTCGGTGGCCGTGGAGGGAGAGGTGGAAGCACTTCTGGATATAGGTTTGCTATGTGTAGTTCATGTTTAACGTGTTGGTATATTACATTTGAACTGATCAAAGATAATAGTATAATCTTTACTCCTAATGACCATTATGATGGCGCATAATTGCTTAGCTCTGCAGTCTGGTACACATTGATATTATTAATATAGTATTAGATATAACAAGATAGTCTGGTTAGACATACTATCTCTATGAGGTATTAAACTATTTTGAAGTTCATTATTGTTTACAGGATTCATATTTAGTAGATTTTGTTCATTTTGATGAAATGTAAAAACAAATTTAGCTAGTTTTAAGCAAGTAGTTTTTAATTAGTAAGTTAATATGTGTCACAGGTGAATGTAATATATATATATATATATATATATATATATATATAAAAATCTTGTAAAAAAAAGAAAAATATATGGTTATATAAAATTAAAAAAAAAACAGAGAGAGAGAAACATATTTTTTATATATAGTATATTTTGTTTATTTTGATGAAATATAAAAAAAAATTTAGATAGTTTTAAGCAAGTAGTTTTTAATTAGTAAGTTAATATGTGTCACAGGTGAATGTAATATATATATATATATATATATATATATATATATATATATATAAGAACATCTTGTAAAGAAAAGAAAAATATAGGCTTCTAAAAAATTAAAAACAATGCAGGGAGAGACAAACATTTTTTTAATTTTGGAAAGATTTCTTTGCTGCCATCTATTCTTGAGGAAATTGAATATTTTGTAAGACATAAAATGAAATTCTTTTGTTTTTTGTTTAGTTATTGGTAAATTATGGATTCATTTCTGAGTGCCCCATCTTTTGGCAATTCAATTATATTGCTTCTTTTTGTAAAAAAAGTAAATGAAACTAAATTATTTTTTTTTACAAATGACAGACCTCTGATGTAGTACCAAGAGCTAAATACTTATAACAACAATAAATACATAAATCTCTTGTCATATAGAGTAGAATGTTGATTATCTGAACTAATTGGTTCTGGCTAAGTTCGGCTGACTAACTTTCTAAGTACCTAACACTCCCTAAGAAAGGTTGCATTAAAGAAGTTATTAAAAAATACATAACTTCAACATTCAACGGGGGGGGGGGGGGAGAGNAATCTATCATTATTTTCCAGGGACCCCTCAGACTGAGGCCATAATAAATATTTGGCAGGGCTTATTTAGTTGTTATTTATCTGCCTATTTTTATGGGGGGTTTTTGGCTGAATCTATTGATTTCATGAATGTGGTGAACTAGATTTCTCTACCACTGTATTTGAAAGTAATAATAATAAAGTTTTTTAATGGCTTAAATATTTATTTGTTTCAAAATAGTTTTCATCTACAAATAATGATAACGGTCTCATTGCTTTTTAAAATGTGCATGCACTGATTAAGTCATTCATTACAGTTTTTTGTGGGATGTTTTGAAAACTAACACAAAAGAGGAAAGATTGATTACTACCCACCTTCTCCTTATATAGGATGTTTTTTAGTTGTGCTGGATAATATGGGCTCTGAATGAGATCTTTTCTAAAATTGTCAGTTCACAGCAATTAAGAAAATTGTTTCTTTAATTTCTGAAATTTATGTGCTATTCACTGATATACAAATATTTTCATTGGAATAAACTAAAAACTTAGTTTTAAAATCAGTTTTAAATAAGCATTGTATCCATACAGACCTGTCATAATCCAATACTGTGTTGAGCCTGTGAGCTATAGTAAGTACAGTTGAATCTTGGAAGGCAGTGCGAACTGTCCTTTGTATTAGGTCATCAGTCTCCATGTCAACTGCTGCTGTTGCTTCATCTAAAATTAGAATTTTTGTCTTCCGAAGTAGAGTTCTTGCCAAGCACACGAGCTGCCGCTGTCCCATACTGAAATTAGGGGAAAACATGTTTAACGTAACTCAAATTTCTTCACATTTGAAAACAATATGATAATAATGGAATCAACATATTTTCTCAGTACTTCTATAAGCTGCCACTAGTAAATGTTATAAATATGAAAGGCGTTTGTTTATGAAAGGTGAATCATAATGTAATAGTAATTGAAATAAACTACAACGAGAATATCAATCACACAAAAATAGAGGGTTTTGGTACATTGTATATCTTGCTGCCTAAATATTAATGAAAAGGGCTTGGCATCACATTCACATCATTCTAACAATACATAACTGGTTATGACCAAAAAAATGCTTACCTCAGCTTACCTCCCCCTTCTCCAACCTCATGTTCCAACCCTTTGGATAAAGTCTGCACAAATGGTTTCAGGTTGGCCAGATCTAAGGCATGCCAGAGTTCATCCTCGGAACATTTATTAAATGGGTCAAGATTCACTCTCAGGCTGCCAGCAAATAATACTGGATCCTGTCAAAAAACAGAATAGTACTTTGTATTCTGCATTTGTTTTGTAATTATTTCAATTTTCAGACATAACTTACTGTAATGGGGTGAGAATATGTTATAACATGGTATATGATTGCTAAAACCACACAGGTGGTGCTTGTTGAATTATTTCTATACATGATCAAAAGAGTTGCAGTTATTTCATGGGGAAAAATAGGTGTTAAAGGTTTATAAAATAATAATTCTGTGAATCAATTAAAATGGATTTAACTTAACCTGTCTCAACAATACTGAATGATTTAATATCTGTTTATTATTTTCAAAAAATGCTGAAACTATCATCAATATTCTTTTGATATTTCAAAATGAACAACAGACTAATTTTGAGAGATAAACCCTATTTTGTTTAAAGACTTCGATAATTTTTCTGAGAATTCAAGTTACCTGTGGAAGTATAGTCACGCCGCGTCTTAAAGTATGTAAACCAATTTTGGATATATCCACACCATCTATTCTAATGAGTCCACTTGCTGCCTCAGTCAATCTGAACATTGCAAGCATCAGAGAAGATTTACCTGCCCCTGTTCTACCCACAATACCTATCTGAAATAGTAGCAAACAGAATAATGACATCAATTCAATGTAACATGGATTTACCAGATAAATTAATAATAAGAGGTCTTATATAGCGAGGTACTCCAGCCTGGGGCTTGTCTCACCGCGCTGTACATAAAAATTTTTATCAAAAGAAACATAATCATGACATTAAAATAAAATACATTTATGAAATAAAGAACAGCAATGTATATTCACCCACCCCACCTCATAAATTTTACAAGGCAAACCATGGACGGCAGCCAGCAAGATCGTTTATCGGTCAGAGGAGGGGAATCAGTCAGGGTAGTATTACTGTATATTAAATTTGGTGAATTACATGAGTTTTAAGGAATGTAATGGTCCATTATTTAACATATAATGGCTGAAATAATGTAATTAGAGGGGAAATTATAAAAATTACAAACTATTGCGCAATTGCTTATGAACTATTTTATTTGCTTCATATTTAGCTTGGTGTGATAAATAAGCAAACTTTTATACCTTAAAAGTTTAAAGAACTTGAACATAATGGTTATCTTACACTAGAAGAATGCAATAGTAAATAAAATCTTCAAGACATTACCTTTTCTCCTGGATGTATTGTGAAGCTAACATCATTTAACACTAGGTCCAGGCCATCCCTGTACCTTGTGCTGTAGTTGACAAACTCTATATGACCCAGTGATGGCCACATGTCAAGGGCTGGGCTGTCCCCTGGTAAAACCCATTCTGCCTGTGAATTGGTCCAGCAGAGTTAAATAAAGAAAACTCAGTTTGAGTGATAAGTACCTCTAGTCATTTTTTCGTTAGTATTTTTTGGAAATTAAC
The DNA here is from genome assembly GCA_964033795.1 of Lymnaea stagnalis. Classification (NCBI taxonomy): domain Eukaryota; kingdom Metazoa; phylum Mollusca; class Gastropoda; family Lymnaeidae; genus Lymnaea; species Lymnaea stagnalis. Next base: position 35,469 of record CAXITT010000742.1, on the reverse strand, counting down.
AAAAAATACTAACAGATCACTAATTCTCTATGACTGGTTCTTGATTCTTTAAAATCCTGAAATATTCTTTTTCTAGTTTCATTTTACATAAGAGAATTTTCAATTGTATAAATTTAAGGATACTCATATATTTTCTCCCATAGTTAAAATATTATTCATTACAAAACTTGAACAAGTACATTATACTTGATATCTAGAGCTAACCAGAGAAAAATTTGATTAGAAACATTACAACTTCATTTTTATCCAAAGATCAACATCTTGTAAGTAATGTTTTTAAGATTAAAATCACCTCAGGTTTAAGACTTGAATACTCCAACATCCTCTCCACCGACACAATGTTTGCTTCCAGTTCACTTGACATTCGAGTCACCAATGTTAACTCACTGGTCATCTAATAAAAGCAACAAGGTCATTTTTGTCAAAATGAAAATTAAACTAGGCTCACACAAAATATGATACCTACCAACCTTTTATTATTTACTTAGTTACTTTTAAGTAATCTGTTATTAAAAATCCTCATGAACTCTAAATAAGTAGAATTTTCAGGTAAGGGCTTACTCTACTAACTTATTTAAAAAAAACTATGAGATATTTTCTATACATTGATTTTATGATATTCTATTTGTTTTTCCTTTATTCCTTTAAATGGAAAAAATGTAAGGCTTCATTGCGTTGGCTGTTGTGTTATTTTTAATTCTTACCATTAGCACATATGTCAAAGACAAGCTGACAAGACCAGTTGGTACATCTCCTTTGTACAAAATTGCCAAAATAGTGACGGCAATAATGAAGAAGTATGTTATTATATCTAGTCGACTTTGCATCCACCTGTAAATAAGAATATGAAAAGTCAAAATATTCAACCCCTGTCTCTCAGTTATTAGGTTTAGTTAAATAAAATTGAATCCATTTTAACATGGTTGAAAAAATAACCCAGTTTATTTTGGGGTTCTAAATCATTATTTGTTAGATGTGTGCCATTCATTTTCCTAATATGTTTGTGTCCCCACTGTCATGTTAAAATATTTCCTTCATTTTTTGTTTATCCCTTGTGGATTTTTTGCCCATAAATACTCTTTATGGTTCTGTATTTTGTTCTGACTTGCAGCTGTTCATTTGCCTTAAGTATGCTTTATTATGTTATAAAACTCACTTGCTGGCTGCATATGATATTGCCATTGGTTTCTGTAAATTATCTACTTTGGCCTCTGATTCCACAATAAATCTGGCCTGCTGTTGGTGAGCTCTTATAACACTAACCCCTGACAACATTTCACTGAAGTGAGCAAAAACAGGGGAGCGATTTTTGGCTGCAATACGTCTTAGTTGACAAGATGTTTTTACATAATATTGCTGGAACAAAAAACTATTATTAATTTAAGTGTGGGGTAAATAAAATTTGGATAATTGATATTCAACAAATTAGTGAACAAATAATGAAATTATTTTTTGAAGCACTCATCAGTATGAATTAAGAAATTATTTAAATTCTAATTCTAAAGGCTCAACTATGTTACCAAAAATGTTCATTTATTTATAGAAATAAAGTTACAAATATAAGTAGCAGGACAAACTAAGATGTTAACAGTCTGACTAGTCTCAAGTAAATAAAGTAGTGCCTGAGTATAGTTGTTGTTTTTTTAAATGGCATCTTTTAAAGTTAACATTAATGAAAATCTTGTTTTTTTAAAAAAAACAGCTAATTTTTATACAACTGGTAATGTTATCTTTTTAACTTGCCTGTACAAGGAAAAAAATAATAATAGCTGGAATTGCAATAGCAATAAAGGCTGGAAATGCATAGCATATTATGACCAGAATGCCAATCGAAAACATAGCATGTTCAATGTAGACTTCAAGCTCTAAGAAAATGTCATTGTCCAGGATATCTAGATCTTGGCTGAGACGATTCAGTATTCGACCCATGGGTGTTGTGTCAAAGAAACTCATTGGTGCTTTGAGAATCCCATTCAGCAGCTGTGTGTGGATTACTCGTGATGTAACCACATGACGGTACTGCAGTACACAAGCATACATCATGCAGCACAGGGCTATAATTTTCAAGAGGAAAATTGATTTTATAAAATTCTACATTTTTATCCTAGACAGTAACAGGGTTTGAACACTTATGAGCTCTTTAAAATTATTGGTGCTCAATCTGTTTATAGTATTTGTTGCAGTTATTGTGTACAAAAATTGTTACTAAGTAAGAGTAGCAATATAGAATTTAGACTTCAGTGAGGTCAAGTTGCAACATGCTAATAGAATGTATAACAAAGCAAACCAATGATGGTGTTAGGATTTTCTACATTTTACTAGAGGAGCACCTGAATTTTTTTTCATTCTGCTTGGATTTATTTTTAATTATTTTTTTTTAAAGGCTAATATTTTCTTTATGGACCTGTTTAAAAACCTACATTGCTTCAATATTTTTTATATATTATATTCAGTTAAATTAAGTTGTTATATTTTAATATTTCAATTAATTTGTAATATCTTTTCTTAAGTTCAATTGGTTATATCTTATCTTCAGTTCCTACAGTTTTTAGGTTGATTTGTTATATCTTATCTTCCGTTTATCTTTGTATATTTTATCATTAGTTCAACATAACACATCTTTTCCTAGTAGCTGCTCTATTTTTTTAGTACACATGCTTTTAAATAACATCAACAAAAATTTCAGAACTCACTTTGCAGTACACCAAAAATTGCAAAGACTATGATGAAATATTGGTTTCTGTCAAATCTTTCTGAACTAGAGGCTGGTAATTCTGTCGTGTTAGCAAGTTTATCATCATCATTCCATTTTGTCAACCAGATGAAAGAGAAATTGTAAGCAATGTGAAATGCACTAATCATAATAGCTGAGAGAAATGCATACATTTTGCCGTAACCATTTAGAATCTCCAAGTACACAGTCCATTTGACCTAGGTTTTCAAATGAAAAAAAAAATATAATTAATTATGTTGGCTTAAAAAAAATGTTTTCTTTACTTCAAAAGATCTGGGAAGCAGATTTGGAGTTTACAGTTTGATCTCTGCTTTCTGAAATATATTTAATTCTTGAAATAAATTCTAATGTTTAAGAACAAATTCAAAAGTTAACATGTTCAAAGATGTCCAGCATGAAACTTTTATCCATAGGCCTAGGTACTTTTTTAAAATATGTGTGTGTTTTTTAAAGCACTCCTTATAAACTGCAAAGGCAATTGTATAAAATTTAAGTTGGCATTAACAGCCATACTTTAAAAAAAAAATAAATGATGACTAGGCCCTATTATCTAATTGTACAATTTGAATATATGATGGTTTAAATAGCCTTAATTTTTATGCACAAAAAATTCAAAATGTAGGCCTCCATGTGAATGAAATTGTTCCTCATTTGCTTATTTAATTTGTGAAATGTCACCTGCATTTACAAATGTCAGTAAATGCTAGTATAAAAATATAATTTTATAGAAATAAAATGCTTGTATGGATAGTCTTACTACCTTGAAGTACATATTTAAAAGTCTAAATACAATATTTAAGCACCTTTTTTCTTAAAATAAGTTAATTTCAGTTAGTAAAGAGAATCTTTAGTTCTGTAGAAACAATATCAAGACTGGTTAAAATATATAGTAGGTCTATTAAAAAACTATTAAGAAAAGTGTTCAATAATGCAATCTGTTAGGTAATGAAGGTAACTGGTAACTCTTACTTTTCCAAATGTTATTTTCTCCTTAGTGATAAGTCTGCTCTTCTCCTCGAGGTCATGATTACATTCATCCATGATAGCCCGAGATGTAGAGTAAATGTCTGTGCTATACAGATTTAGTTCAATACATAACAAATAATTTCAGTGATGATAATAATAAGTATAAAAATATTTATATAATGCAAGAGAATTGTTAATTATTTTTCCTTTGGTCAATTTTATTTATACAATGGAATATATGTAGGTCTATATTATTTTAATTTATTAAATTTATTGCATTAAATTTTATATTTTAAAATAAGGTTCTGCCACTTGGTCAAAATTGATGTTTATAAACAAATAAATATCTTTGATATTTTTAAACATTTTATAATTTAAAGGTTATTTTAATAAAAATGTCATTATATTAAATGCACATTAACAAAATTAAATTAATATAGACACCATTTAAATTTCTACTTTTATAAATCTGTTACAAAATGAAAAATTGTTATAAAGCAAACCTTTCAATGGACTTCCTAATGTCTTGAGACCTTTTTTCTGTTAGTACGACTAAAACAGTAATAAAAAATTGCTTTATTTGTGTTATTGGGAGCTATAATAAAATTAACTTAAGTGTTAAAAAAACAAAATGTTACTGAAGTTTTTTCATTTTCATATTTTGTAAATAAATATTATAACAATTTTTAGCACTATTAATTTACTTCAAACATTTATTTTTTTTAAATTTCGGTGAAGAGCGTAAAGCTAAAGAGCAGCTAATAAACTGATGAACTTACAACATAAGATGATCATATTGACAACAGCATAGGAAAATATTTTCATGACTAAGCAACTGTCTCCATTTTTAATGTTTTCAATCATTTTATTTTTTAAGTTTATACCTATAATTTTACTGAAAAATTGTATGTATCAGTATTTAAATTTAGTACAAATTCTCCAATGAAAATTAAAAACAATACCTGGACTAATATAGTTTGAATAAGTATCTGCAATACTGCTTTCAGATCCTGTATGAATTAAATACAGATCCAAAAACTTTGCAAAAGCTCCTTGATGTTTTGTTAGAATTTCAAATGTCCCTGCCTCCGATATCTTTCCATCATTCATCACAATTATTAAGTCCACATCTGGCAACCAGTTCAAGCTATGGGTGACCAGAAGACGGGTCTGTGGGAAAAAACTGTCATTACAAAGTGCTCAACTAACATACTACTGCTTCATACTGAAATTACTGCCCAGTCAAAATTCATGACTTGGGAAATATAAACTTGTGCAGAATATCTTGATTGTTTGTGAACATATAAGCCCTGGACATCTGCGTAATGAAATATCAAGATTTGAACTGGTCTAGACAAAAGGGGAAAAAGGGGGGGGGGGGTGGTAAAGAGCTTTGTCAGAATATGGAGTTGGCTGTGTATGATCAAGAAATAGAAAGACACATTGAGAGGTGTTAAACAATGCAACAACGGTTAGTCAACTAAATATTTAGTTTCATGCAAATACCAAAATAATTTTGGCTAGAAGATACACTCACAAAATAAGTTCCACTTATAATAATAAAATCATGCTAAATTAAATAAAGCCAAAATTCAACAAAAATTACATGAGATTACAAATGATATTAGAAGCCCCATACCTTTCCTACAAGAAGACCATCATGGCCCATGACATGAGTGAAGATATGTTTCCCAACATGGCTGTCAACAGCACTGAGTGGGTCATCAAAAAGGAAGATGTCAGCTTGACTATAAACTGCTCTGGCCAAAGAAACACGCTGCTTCTGTCCTCCTGACAAATTCACTCCCTAAATTTTTATTAAGGTATTTATAAAAAAAATTTTGATTAAAATGTTAAAGTTGAATAAATAAAAAATTGTTAGTCAATATATAATTATAAATATTTCCTTTCTAACTCCTTTTTTAAAAATTATTTTGTAATGACAATATTTAGGTGCAAATAAGTTATGTTATCGTGAAAAAGAGAACTTCATTTCACCTTTTCACCTATTTCTGTCATATCTCCAGCAGGCAACATTTCCAGATCTGGTTTCAAGGCACAGGCCTCTAAAACTTGTTGGTACAATGTTTCATCAAATAATTGCCCAAATAGTATGTTGTTACGTACAGTTGTGTTCTGGATCCAGGCTTGTTGTGGAACATATGCTACAGATGACTGAAGTTCTCATGCCATTATAATATTTTTTATATTTAGTTATTGAAATTTAGCTAATTTTTTTTTTTTTAAGAGGAGCATTGCTTTGAAAAGCAACACAAGATCATTAAAAATTAAAAGTTATACCTTCATTTATATTATTATATTTAAATGTCACTTAAAACTGAGATGCAGACTTGAAGAAAATTTAAGATCTAAACTCTAATGAAGGGTGGATAATGAAGAAAGTCAATTTGGCTTTCTTTATTTTTTCTAAATATTTTCCTATTAAGACAATGAAATTTAATTTAACTCTTAAATGATAAATTAAGATGAAATTTTCAACAATTATATTTACTCACATTAAGATTGGCCATTCCAGATAAAATATTAATTTCACCAAGCAGTGCCACCAACAGTGAGGATTTACCAGCACCAACTGGTCCAACAACAGCCACCAGGCCACCTGGTTTTATTTCTAAGTTGATGCTATTGAATAAAAATCTTAATTACATAATACATATAAATAAAGAATGGTTCTAAAATAATTTTGTTGTCTAAAGTATGCTCATGATCAATTCAATTATCCTAACAACCTGATTCAAGATGTTTCCTAGAAAATCTCCAAAGAATGTAAAAGATAGTAAGCATGGCTCCACATGGAAGTATTTATATTTTATCATATCAACAAGAGCCTATAAATAATGACACACCAGTTTTACAAAATATTTCATCATATTCTGTAAATGATGATGAACTTACACTAGAAATAATGGCACAAAAATTACAACAAATAATCACTAATCACACATTTACTTTTTTAATGTGAAGTCACCAGATTTTTCCCAGGAGAAGTTAGCATCAATCACCCTTATTGCCAACTCTGAAATAAAAACCGACATAAATAAATGTCACCATCTCCATTATATGACCTGGAGCCTTGTAGTTAATGATATATTCTAATGCTGAGCAACATTTTTTTTCCAAAATACTCACAGTTGTGATCAAAGTGAAAGGAGATTTACCACAGTGTAAATAGAGCAAGGAATTATGCTTTTATGTAGAAATTACATAAAGAGATTCACAATTTAATCAAAATAATTTGAATTTGGATAATTAGGCCTACCAACTTTTATGCACTTATTTTTAAGAATCAGGTGCATTTATTTATTTTTTTAAATTTTAATTCAGCCTCAAATACATTATTTCTTTTATATTGACAAATTTATTCATGCCATACTATAATGTTCTATTTGTCACATTTAATGATTGGCATTAGGGTAGCTTACCCTGGATATACATAATATTTATTTCATTACTAAATTTTTGCATAGACAATGAATGTTTCAGAAGATTTAATTGTATACCGGTACATGACTAAAAATAAAGTAGGCAAATATTCAAATAAAAAATACCATCATTAATGTTTCTAGACAAATTGCTTGGATCAAGGTCTTCAGTCTGAAGAAAATTGTTTATTCTCTCAATAGAGGATGCTACCTTAAAGTTATAAAAAAATGTTTGAGAGTTTACAATACAAGAAGTAAATAACTATTTTACATAAATTAGGTAGACATTGCCTTTTGATTTTCTAACATTTACAGCCTTCATTCTGACAATCCTTAAATATGATATATTCATACAATTATTAACAATACTTAAATGTAGGCATCTCCTTTCAGGAGTACTAGTCTTGTATTCAGGGCCAGCACTAGACATTTTTAGGTTGGATGAAAATAGGCAATTGTCGCCCTTTCAAAAATTATTGGAACAGTTAAGAATTTTTTTAATTTTTTTTTAATCTTAGCAAATTTTGATGCCTTTGGTGATTTGTGCGCCTTGGCACCTGTGTGATGATCATGCATCATACCCGCCTTGAGCGGGCCCTGCATGTATTAATAGTATTAATATACATTTTTAAAGCAGTAAAATCTGAGAGTTTTAATTTTATAGAGAATTAGCCTAACTTAAATTCCAAAATATCAAACCTTCACTGCATATCTAATGTTAATTGGCAAATTAATGATTGCTCCTTTTATGAGGAAGATAAAGTTTATGGTGAGAAATGTGCTAGTTGCATCTATATGGTGACTTTCATCAACTAAAACATACATCAGCAGTGTAAAAAATATTATCTGAAATGAGAAAGCATTTGATTTAAGCAAAGCATCCCACCAATAGTGATATAGTCTTTAATAAGGCAAATGAAATAATGCTTTGATGTTTTAATTGGAAAACAACCTCAAAGTAATGTTTTTTATTAGCTTTAATTTTAATTCATTGTAAACTTGGCTTAATCAGATATCAAAAAGGGATTTTGAAGTTGATAAATTTCCATTTTAAAGAGCTTCTTGTTTAAGTTTTAGATAAATAAAGACAGAAGATTAAAGTTCTTTACCCAAAAAGTTGATGCAGTATATGCAAAAGTATCTATTCCAAGTGCCACAGCAGATTTAAGCAATAATTTTAGTTCCTTGTTACGTATATCCAGTATTTTATTCATGTACCATTCCTCCAAACCACATAACTTGATAACCTGAAAATGGAAAAGAAACAAAAGGGATTTATAGTATAAAATACAGCAGAAAAAAAAGAATCTTCACTAATCCTTGTTTAAGGCTGCAAAGAAAAATAAGTTATTATAATCATAAAAAAACACAGCACAAAAAAAATCTTTAAAAAAAAAAAGAAAATATGCTGCAAAAGTGTAGTATGCACTTTGGATAAAGAAAAACACATTAGCCTATTGATAAAACTAGGGTCCATAAAGTGTTTAACGAATTATAGCTAAGCATTTTAATTTCATTACTTGTAACTATTCTAGGGTGCATAAAATGTCTCATTCACCTTAAAAAATAATGTTTAGGTACTTATAAACGCTTCTGAATGCAATTAAAAGTACCTTTATACCTTGAAGTACTTCACTCAACATAACTAGCCTTTGGTCCTTTACTTTCATTATTTTTTCCTGGAAAGTTCTTGTTACCTGGGAAGTTATGAGGTTCATGACAAGAAGAAAACAAATAACTCCCAAAGCTGAAATAGAATTAAGTTGTTGATTTAGTTAACTGATTTGTCTTACTGGTAAGATGGATTTTTATTACTCTCTTAAACATGGCAAGAAAAATCATTTTGTAAGGAATTGGACAGATTTTCTCATACTAATGCTGCATTTAATTAAGATTAAATAAAAGATTATTGGGATACAATTTCATTTTACTTTCCTCTTAGGAAAGTGAAAATAATTGTAAAATATTCATTTGACATTAAATCCTTTGGTTGAAAAGAAATTTATTCAAGAAGACATAAAACAACCTCTGTTACCAGCAAACATGGACAGTCCGATGATTTCATAGAGGAAGAAAATAGCCAATATCAGAAGTGGGATGCTCATCCACAGCCAATAGACAGAACAGAGAAACAACTCCAGGTGATTGGTGTCAACTGACATTAAATTCACTATTTCCCCCAAGTTTGATTGTCTCCTAGCTTCACTTGAAATGTTCAGTGACTGAAAATATTCATCGAAATTAACAGTTATTGGGAATTTCCCATACTCGCAGATGTAAAGAGTTCAAGAAAAATTATTCTGTCGATCTCAGAAACAACCAGACACTGGAGTCCTTTAAAACCGATTTAAAGACACATCTATTTCGCAAACACCTTCTGGGATGATTGTCAACATTATAAAGGTCAATTACGTATTACCGACACAAGCTTATGGTTGAAATGGCTAGAAAGACTTTGCCATTGTATGCTTGTACTTAGTTTTTGTCGTGTTGCGTTTGTTTTAAATGTGGTAAACTATAGATTTGGTTTTTTTTTGACTTTGTACCGCGCTTCGAGCCTTTGGGGATGAAGCGTGTTTTTGAAATGAACTTTATTATTATTATTATTATTATATAGGCACTCCATATCACTATTTAATCACATCATTTAACCAGAATATCATCTTCATATTTTGAATGACATGAATTTGTTTAAGTAATATAAAGCCAACTGAAGTTTACAATTTGAAAGCACTGTTAATGCCTTTTATAAATCTAAAAAAGACTGTCAAATTTTTTTTTTTTAAATTGTTTTAAAGTAATCCATTAACCTTTTGAAATATAGCCCCAATAGCTGCACTTCGAACACGTATAGCCAGTCTGGTACACAGATATTGTGAAGACTGGCTGAACACGGAGTTAATAATTTTTGTTGCCAGAAGGCCCAGCATGTAAATATATCCATGCCATGAAGGTGCATCTGAATCTTTTAAAAAGTCTATCAATAGCCTGAAATACATTATGAATTACATTCTGAGTTGTTGTTTTTTCTTAATTCTAATTAAGCTTCTAATTAAAATAGCTGGTTATAGAAAGAAAAAATAATTTAGAGCTCACTATGAGATATTTTAAATCATAGCTATTCTGCTATAAAATTTACAATTAAATATTTCTAAGATCCAAAGTAATTTTGGTAAATGTTTCTTGAAAAGATTTCATTTTATGGACGTGGATTTAATTTATTATATTTAAAAAATTATTAAAACATTAAAAGGTAAATAACTTGAAGAAATGTAGAAATTCTCAATCTAGTAAATTTTCAAGTACAAGAAGAAAAATATCCATTTTATAATGTTCGTACAAAGCAGACTGTTTTTTTCCATCTTAATTAAATACATTGTAAGTGTGAGATTGAAACATAATAGAAATATCCAAATTAAAGCTATATGTAAAAGAAATTTCTTTACTCCAACAAATACCCACATTTGTTGAGAGATTTCCAATATAGAAAGGTTGAAAGCTTTTAACATAACAGAACATTTCTGACTTACCCTAGAAGAAATGGTGCACATAAATTCATCACAACACAAATAAATGCTCCAACATTGCTGTAGATGAACTCCCACCAAAATGTTGCTACCAATGCTGAGAAAAACGAGGTCTTTTTATCTTTGTGCAGAAGAGTCAAACTGTGTACATTGTCAGTCGTATTGCCACTGTATTTTGGTGTAACATAAAATTTGGAAGCATTCAGGCTTGAAGTCTTGATAAGCTGAGTTTGTTCACAGTCGTCAGATCTCCAAGGAAATACTTTTAAAACATCTGATCTGAACCATCTTTTGCTTTCTCTGAAAAAATAATGAAAAGAAATTTCAAACTAATTTTATTTGTGTCAGGGGAGCAAATAATTATGGGATAAAAGTAGTGAACATAGAAAAAAATGCTGAATGGTTAGTGGAGGGGGACGTTAATATGTTTGCAAACAAAACAAAAAGATATAAGGCCCAACAGGCACCACAAATCTTATGTAACCAAAGTGCAAAAAAATGGCCATGAATCCATAAACAGTCAAAAGAACCAAGAAAAAAAAATCTGGGCCTTCAACCTTGTTTCCTTTAATTTATTAATGGACTTTTCAAATTTGTTATTCATAACACTTGAAGTGTCTTCAGGGTTTAAATTGAAAAGGTCATCTTCATTCAAAGGCTGCTTGTGACCAAGGAACATTAGCCTGAAACAAGACAGTAGCAATACTTGAAACATTGAAAATAGTAAAATATTAAAAGAGTTTTATAAAACGGCATTTAATAATCTTTTACATCTACATAAAAATCAAAACTAATCAGAAATAATGAGAAATAAACTTTAAAAGGGAAAATCAGCTACCCCTCTAGCCAAGCAAAGGCAATCCAAGATAATGCAGATGCAGCAGTTTCAGGGTTGTGGTCCTGTAATTTAAAAATTGTTTTTGTCATGAATCATAAGAAAATGTATCCCTTTTTCATTGATAGAGATATTCGTATTGTTAAAATTCCTTGTGTGTCATAAATGACTTAGTTGTTACTGTAATGACAACTTTAAAAAGAGTTATTTTCCAGTTTTATGTTACACTTTTATTTAAATAAATTTTAAAAAAAAAAACATTTCCCACTTAGACAGGCATTATGAGTTTTTAAATCCATTTTATTGAAGTTGAATAGCAGATCATTCTTCAAATACTCATTTTGATAAGGTCTAGTTAATTTAGTTTGCTGGTTCTGACCAATTTATATTTTATGTTTTGTTCTTTTAACTTAAAGCTTCTTTTTGACCAACCTTTTCTTTCCTACTGTGATATTCTGAAAAGCATGTCAGAATAAAAATAGCACTTGTGATGAGGAATCTGATAGCAGTTGTTATTAATCGGAATTCATTTCTGTCATATTCCTGCATGGACAAAGAATGTTATGTTTTATTTTATCTAAATGAGTTTCATGTAGCAAGTTTTACATGCTATCTCCATCGCTAAAATCCTATTTCTTTATATTTATTTAAGTATAAAGGGCTCGGATTTGACTCAGAAAAAGTATCCGTGTTTTACTGACGATCTATTTACGAAGTATTTATCAAGGGGAGACTACCCGCCCCAATGTTTTTTTTTACATCAATAAAAATTAGACAATTATTCAGTGAAAAGCCACACGACGACGCGATAAAGTAGTTCCTACTGACTTAGAGAGTTATTCTCATTTCATAAAATATGAAGCTGACATTTATTTGTTTACTGTAGTGTGGTGAACATGAAGCTACATTACATGGTTTTAATGACAGAAAAAAAAAAAAAGAAATGAAATTGTGTCACAAAAAACCGTTGGGAAACTTACTCTGCTTGTTATCGCCGAGCTTAACTTTCCTAACAGACACAGAGTGGCCATCAGCCAGAATGTAAACATCAGCATTGACCTCACAATGTCACGTAATCGTTCCATGTTGATGATAAATAGGTTCAAGATCTGGATTTTAAAAAAAAAATGGAAACACTGCAAATGGCTGTCTGAAGTTATTGTCAAACACAGGTATCAAAGAATATAAATTATTACAACCAAAAATGTAATAGTTCTTTAATATAGATTGGTGCATCTCCAATCTACCCCCATGCGACCACATTTCAAGTTTGGACCCCACACCAAAAACAGACTCCATCAGTATTCATAAAAGAGTCATTAATCCAGAATACATGTACACAAGAACCACGTAATTGCGGTTATAATTAGTGAACATTTGAGCTAGATTTATTAAATTCTGAAGATGACAACTAAATCCGTATCTAGAGTCAGTGGCTTCAGGGGTGGGCCAATAATTTAGCGTCTCCACCCTCTTTCCACGAAAACAAAACTGTGCAGTTTGCTGAAAAAAATTCGCTTTTCCATATAATGAAAGAACTCAGAATGGCCGACCGGCTTGTACCTCTTAACTCTGCAAACCCTTTCTACGCCACTGATGACAATTAAGTTGAGGCCAGCCGCAATAAACAAAATACTGTTACAATGCTGGACAAATTTCTGAATCCAAACTATCCAAACGTTTTATCTGCCTTAATTCTCAGAGTATAAAAGAGTTCTACAAGACCTTGAAGCGAGATATTACGTTCTGTGAGAAGCAAAATACGTCTGTCATATAGACATAAGGTTACCCGTTCACTGATTTACGTATTACGTATTAGAATAAAGAGAAAAAAGGCCTTTCTTAGATATATACAGGCACAATGCTATACTGACAAAGCCGTACGTGGGTCTGTGCACATCACCACCTAAAGTAGCCTACTTAGTATTAACAGGCGGCGATTCACGCCCGGCCCACACTCGACTTCAGACTGGGGATTGAAAGCCAGAAGTTGGGGTCAATTTGAATATTAGATGATAAAGCTTTATTAAGAAAAAGGACATTGAACTCACTACGACCAAGATCCACACAAGCATAGAAAGAGAGCCAGCAGTGAGGTGACCTTCCCTTGCCCATAGCACTACACAAGCAACTGTGTCCCATAATCCATGAAGACACACAAACAGCTGAGAGAAAAACAAGGCAATCGTAATTAACAAAGAATAATGCAGTGGGGTTAGGAAAAAAAGGGCAGCAACTGTATCTAGGCATCTTGGAAAGTGGGTGATTGAAATCCATTAATGACGTCAAACGTTATTATTTTTTTTAAGCAGGCGTAGGGTCATATTTGTGACAATGTTTGTAGGGGTGTATAATTTTTTTTTAAAAAGAAAGATTTGTGACGATTTAGGTAGAAAAAAAAAGGGGGGGGGTGTAAATAACTTCAAAAATGTCATGGAACTATGTATGCATGGCCCTCTTATTTGTATGATCATACAGGCATGTCCCAGATATTGTGGCTGAGTTAACTAAGCTAAGATTGAATCAATAAGTCTATCAAAATTGTGTTCTCGAAATTAACTTTGGTTGGTGCAATTTTACCATTTTGCAACCGAAAATCCAACACACTGGCTGTTCTCGGCGTTGCCATGACAACAGAAGGATCACGTAGATGGGAGAAAGGAGCACTAAGAATGCGCATGGTATGATCTCGAAGACAACGTCTTGAAAACATTCTGTCAGGTCTAACCACGTGTCACTCCACCAGCTCGTCTTATCCTTGTTGGGGGGGGGGGACGTTAGAAGAACATGTGCACAGATGTTTTCATGATTTAATTTACTTTGATTACATTTTAAAGGCAGTAAACCAGTGTTATGACTGTAGCCTTGGTCTAAGAGCATTTTATTATTTTTTAAATTCAAGTTGAAATTTTTTCAACGCATTTTAAGCAAAAATTCCGCTGAAGGCCAAAAAAATTAATTCCTTATAAAAAGCCTAGGACGTTTAATTTTCAAGAGTACATTTATAATTTCACAAGCACAAAATATCGTTAAAAATAAAGTATCTATTTCTGGTGGGTACATCAAATCCAAACTGTAAAATCTTTTGGCAATTTCATATGACTGCTTACTCGGAAATATCACACTGAGCTATCAATGAAAATCACAGAACTAAATATGTGAGTACATAAGGTAAAAAAGGTTCTCATGTAGGCCTACATAACAATTAAACAATGAAAATTTTTCAAATTTAAAAAATGATAATAATAATAATAAATCTTATATGCAGGCTTCTCTGTGTTTTAATACTCGGCAAAAAATATATATTAAAAAGACTTTGGGGGGTAAGTCTACCAGACATTCAACATTTTTAATTAAAACGTAAACCAGAAATTATAAAGTTCATAATAATATTGTTAAAACGACATACGTACCCAAAAAAGTTGTCCTTTGCAGAAGTCGTTCATGATTAGTATTTCCTTTGAAATCGTCAGAACTTCCGGAAAACCGCGCAATTCTCGGTCATTTATCAAACCTTGCAATAAAAAATTTAGGACGCTGTAATGTAATTATTTATGCCTATTCTTAATTGGCGACCGATGAGAGCTACGGCCCGGAAAATTGAGGGAAAATAACAAAGGTGGTGCCAACTAACTGATTGCTCATGTAAATATATTATTGAATTTGCACAAGTCAATAAAAAGCCTCGAGATCTTAATCTATATTGTGATAGGCCATAATGCATTACCATTAGCAAACATGTTGCCCGTCTGAAGCTTTTTGGTTTTTATTATGCCATGAAATTAATGGAAATATGAGTTTGAATAGATCTTCTGTGAACTTGGCAGTGGCGGTGCTTTTACAATAATTGTCGGAGATGCTGTTGGAAGTTGTACTTACAATATAGCCAACCTTTTTTTAAAAAAATTAACAAGTCATTCTGTGATAGTGAAATAGCTGCACTGAACATCTCTAAAGCTTCATGAGCATAAAATAGACTTTATTATCCTACTAATTATGTGTTGTTGTTTTTTTATATTTTAAATAGATTAAAGTTAAGATTTTATTGGGTGTCTTTTTGATTTATTATTATTTTTTTTTTTTTTTTGTTGAAACGATTGACAACTGTTTACAATAAATGCGTCAAGGCAAATTCATACAAATAAAATGAATGTTAATTAATACAAATGTATGGATTTGGACGAAATACTATATTGTTAAAGTGATCATTTATTTTCTTCAAAGCTGTATACATTTTGTAAACTGTGTTAATTCCTAGGTTATTCAAGTCTACATTAAAACACATTACAGAAATAAAATAACGGCAAATTGCAAAATTAAGTCCAATATATTATCTCATGAAAGTAATGATCTCTCCTCATACACAAGTAACAGACGCGCGTTGTAGCCATAACTCCATGGTCATCAGCATTAAATTGGTTTTGCCAACAGCTGTGGCGGAAATAGTTCATAGCATCATTGGGTATCAGTTTCGACAGCTCAGTGGCTGATCAATGGCGTCACAGTGCTGGGGGAAAACGCATATGTGTAAATAAACATCCTATAAACAACTATACTAAAGTATGTCTTTAATTTAGGTGTTGTTTTTTTTTTTTATTTGCCTAATAGTGCCTAATATTTTCCTAATAAGCCCACCTTAAGTGGTGCTTAGTGCAAGCGCCCTGACCCGCCCTGTCATAGAGCTACCATTGCATAAGACGTCACTCATTTTCGGCATTCTTGGAACGAACAATATCTTTCTTTGTGTGTACTTCTTCTTTGCTCTTTCGTCCTGTGAAATGAATACAGCACACATTTTTTTTTTAATGAAAGGCAGTTAAATCTGATTATCAGAAGCGTCAAGAAATAAAGAGAGCGGAAGAAGGGCGATGCAAACGTTATTTTACAATTTATGTTGTTTACAATTTTATGTGGATGACAATATCCTTAAATGCAATGATATTACAGTTGTCAAAAATAAATTATATATTCTTATTTTACAAATTAACAATATCAATGACGTTAACAAAACGTAATTACATTCACACAATTATAACCATGAATATCAAAACCCATCATTTTACTCAAGCGAAAATTTATTTGTTTAAAATAGAAATGGTTTAAGACTTTCTTAGATCATCATCAATGGCAAAACAGCCCATTTAGGGCCCTGGCCTGCTCCACCACATCCTTCCATTCGGAGCGATCCATGGCTTTCCGTCTCCATGCTCGAACCCCCAACTGGTGTAAATATGTCTCCACATCATCAATCCATCTCATCCTTGGGCGACCGATGAGTCGTCTGCCCCTAGGCTTCTGCCTGTATATAATTTTGGCTACTCAGCATTCCGGCATCCTTTCAACATGACCTGCCCAGCGTATTCTGCCTTTTTTTATCATTGTGACTATGGGTGGTTCTTTGTACAAATAGTAAAGTTCTTGGTTTGTACGTATTCTCCAGATATCATTTTCTATAACTGGTCCATATATTTTGCGGAGGATTTTCCTCTCCCGTGTGTTGAGCAGGTTCTCTGCTTTTCTGATGAGGGTCCAGGTCTCACTATCGTACGTTACTACAGGTCTTATGATGGTGGTGTATATTGTCTTCTTTGTTCCCCTTGATAAGTTTTTGTTTCCCAGTAGCTTTTGTAGACTAAAATAGGAACGGTTGCCTGCTGTTATCCTTTCTTTCACCTGTGACATTATCTCATTGTGCTCATTTATTAGTGGCCCCTAGATATTTGAATGTGGCCACTCTCTCAAATTTATGGTTGTTAATATTGATGTTATTATCAGCATGGGAGTTTCTTGACTTTCTTAGATAGATAGGTGAAAAGATAAATAGATATATGGATATATAGACAGACAGACAGACAGATAGACAGATAGATAGATAGATAGATAGATAGATAGATAGATAGATAGATAGATAGATTCTATCTATCTATCTATCTATCTATCTATCTATCTATCTATCTATCTATGATAGATAGATAGATAGATAGATAGATAGATAGATAGATAGATAGATAGATAGATAGATAGATAGATAGACAGACTCACGTGACAGATCACTCAGCTCTACACGCACAGACGGTCGTGTGTCCTGATAGCTTTAAGATCTGATTTCATAACTTTAAATATCCATCTCTTGTAACCCATGTATTCATTATGCTCGAATAATTTCTTAGACTAAGTGAAACTGAGCTTCAACATTCTGACGATATTCCGATGTTCACGGAAAATGTCCGTTAATTTACAAATATGTTTATGTATACTGATCACATCCAGCTGTATGGCTTGTAATGATTGAGTTACTGGTTCCAGTAGCACTGAGTGTGCAAAGATAATCACAAGACATATGAGAAATGAACACAATAGCTGGTGAGCATTTTGTCGCGTTTTACCGGTGTCATTTGTTGCAATTGACTGCATATCGCCTTGAAATTCTCACTGAACATGAGAATGATTTTATATTTTGAGTGCCATCGAGTTTCACAGAACAATGGAACGTTAGATATTAACGATCTTCGCTTTAGCTTCGAGAACATTTAATGCTAGTTTTGATTTTACCAATGACATTATGCATTTGAACAACAGAATTTAAAATTATTAACCGCCAGATTGAACCGATTCCAGAGCAAGGAACACAAGCTGCTTTTTGGAAAAATGCTGCGTATTTTAGTCTGAACACCACCTTTCTGCCATTGTGGAACAGTCGTCAGATCCTTGTCCAAGTAATTTTGTCATGTCCTGACCACATTCATTAGAGTGACGTATAATAGCATCTGTATTTGCAGTGGCTGTCGTTCGCTTCAGTGGATGGAACCCGATAAATTGTTCACACATTTTTAAATGCACTCTCTATAACGTTGTCTACAAAACGTACCGCCAACGACAGTTGTTCTATTCCTGAATATATCAGTTGTTTCCTCAGCTAATACATTGCTGAGAATCCTATAGAGCTGTTCACTGATGTAATGATTGGTTTCTTTATTACATCCTCATATATCTCGATCAGTTGATTTGGGATCCTGTGGCAAGCATAAGGAGCATTACCAATGGACGTCTGCAAATGTGGTCTTCAGATTAGAGACCGACCGAAAGTGATTGTCTGATTTCGGCCGAAACCAAAAACATGCCGAAATTTAAAAATGACTTTCGGCCGAAACCGAAATAAAACCGAAAGTAAACATTTCTGTTGTTTCGGCTGAAGCCAAAATTATACCGATATTTAACTTTTTGGTTTCGGCCAAAGACGAAGCCGAATTTGAACTATTTAGGTATTTTGAAATTCATCCGCGCATACATTCTACATACATCAAAAATGGTGGGGGGAAGTATCAATATGTACATTCTTTTTTTTTTTTTTTAAATCATGAACATTTCCACTGTCACTATTTTTTTCCAATAAGTGTAATGTCTTGCGTTCCAAAGAAAATGATTGGGGATATTATCGGCAAAAGCGTATTTCCATTTTCCGAAATCTTATTAGAAAGAGAAGTCTATCTGACTTAAGATATGACTATCTGGATTCCTAATGATGCTCAAGAATGCTGGTTCATTGAAGTTGCATCCTTCTCAGCACCTCTGTGCCATTCTCTTTCCACATGATTACGAACGCCTTGGGGAACGTCGTTGTACTGAGATGATGACAGATGTTGCTATAAATGCAACTTTGTATTCGCGATGAATGGGTTGCGGGAAAACAAAACAAAAGAGACACATAGTATATAGGACATTTAAGATGAAGAGACACATAGTATATAGGACATTTAAGATGAAGAGACACATAGTATATAGGACATTTAAGATGAAGAGACACATAGTATATAGGACATTTAAGATGACTACTACAATGGGCAAGCCACGGAGATAACTGATCAAGCCAGGCATACTGAAGACAACTTTTTTTTTTGTTTACGCCAGGTCTATCCTCGCTGAAATTTTTAACTATCTATTGGTCGGTATGAGTTTGTGAGTAAATGGTATTTTTAAACATCTGACAGTTGAGACGTTGATTGAATACATCGACCCAAATCAAGGGATGTGGGGGGGGGGGTCCCGTCTGTTAATCACGACTGCAGCGGGTGTCGGTCTTTTAACTTTTAGTCACAGCCGAACACTTAGTTGTATTCAATAAGTAACCAGAGGTAGAGGATTCACTTAATAAAAGTGTCATTATACAGTGCAACCCCACTTAAACGCGATAATCAAGGTCGATAAAATCGAATCACGTTGACTCCGGATTTTAAGAAAATAAGTCGTATTCAACCTACCCCCGTCTCTACTAGTCTTGTACGCCCCAATCAGTGATTATTTCTGAAATTTTCCCGGGGGGGGGGGGCACTTCAGATTTTTTTGGGGGGAGGGTGTGGGGGCAGTGCCAGCTGCTTTATTGTTGGACATATTTTTGCTCCGGGGGGGGGCACTTGGCCCCCCCCCCCCGAAATATAGCTGGAAGAAACTCTGGCCCCAATGCACCTGACAGGCACCTGCCGATGAACACATGGGGTGGGGAGAGTGGGGCTGAGTGTCTTGGAGCCTTTATTTTAAAGACTTGAACTCAAACCCTCTGAGCGTGTGAAGAATAAAAAATGGAAATTTTAATGTTTGTTTTTTTTACCATGGTAGGTAAATTTTCTACTAATTTGAATGTTAATTTTATCACAGTTAAAAGTATAAATATAATTTCTTTAGTTCCGGGGTTGTTGACCAGGGATGCAATCCCAGGGGGTGAGGGACGACCCGGAATTATTATTTTATTAATTAATAAAAAAATTAAACCTTACTTCCGTTTTGCCATATTTCTTTTAGCTACGGTAAGCTTCAACATTTTCACTTTAAAAAAGTTAATTGCTATGTTATGAAGGGCAGGCCATAGCAAATTGAAGCCCCTTCCTCCTACAAATGTTCAGGTTGATATTAACATTAACAGTTGATAATTGATAATTTAAAGACTATGCTGCTGGAGAAGATTGGAGTCCTAAATTAGCCATCTTATGCAGCCAACTATTTATAAACATTTTAAACAATAAAATATAATTATTATTTAGAATTTACATTCGTGAAGCAAAATTAAAACTTATTTGTTTAAAATGAAAATAGATTTTTTTTTTAAAGGAGCAACTGCAACAACAAAGAAAAATCCGACTTAGCGTGTAATTTTTTTTTTTTTTAAATTTAAAAAAGTGTAATGGGGACTTAACTACCGGTAGCAAACTAATCCACAAGCAAACGTTTCTGGCCGTTGCAGAAGAAAATGCACTGGTTGCACACCCTAAGGCCGGCCCTGTTTCACGCTTCGATTTGTCCAGATCATCATACCTTGACTTTACATACAACTTAATACCGGCACAAGATATGCCTATTTAATTTAACAGAAGCTAAAGTAGAGACTTTTCTGACGACACTGAGAGTGAGCTTAATTTGAATAATGAAAGAAATCTACTACTAGAGTACTAGTTTATAGTATTTATTGAGCCAAAAACTTGCTTCAACTTCATTATTAAAATATTTAAAAACATGTTCTAAAATTACAATACCGTGTAAAATTTGTTAAGATACCTCGATCAGGTTTAGGAAAGCCTTCACTAGAAAAACAAACTGACATTTGGCCTAAATTTTTTATGTACCAAGGCCAATCTTGACAAAGGCTAAATTGTGGTCAGTGGTAGTGTAGTGAAACGATTCATGAATAAAGCACCACAAGATGACTGGGTGTATGGATATTGTAAAGCGAGATGCCAAAGAACAAAGATTACCCGAAATAATAGGAAAGACCTTGCGTTAGTCTACTTTGACAAATTAAAGCTTCATTGGATAGTGTACTACTACTATACGGTACTGTAAAAGCAATAATAATAGTGAAGATTTGGCTTAAACTTAAATTACTTGAAATAAAAGATCACAATATGTGAACTGGTGATATTTTTCTCCACCTTTCATTACAATAAATTATTATTAATATTATGATCAAACATTGAATTAAGAAAAGAAAATGAGTAGTCTTTATTTGTATTAACAAATTCTACATGAGCATGGACTGTCCTCTCATTTTAAAAAGGCAGTCACCACTATTTTCCTTTGGTTGAAAACCTAAATCAACTTAACCTAATAAAAGCATGACTACATTGTAGATTTAACTTAAGCCATTCAAATTGGATGACAAAAATGATTTGACAGTTGTAACAAGTATTTCCCAATCTTGTTGGATTACTTGTTTATACCAGGTAACAGTAATTTACAGTTGTGTCCAACCTATGCTCTGCAATACAATGTACAACATGAACATCTAGGATCTAGGTCAGCATTTGTCAGGGTTCCCCACATAGCCCTCTCCATTTCTGTACAGGGCACAGTACTGCTTACTAAATACTACCCCTACTTCACCACCACCCACCCGTAGATGTAATCTTCACTACAGGTAGCAATATGTAAGCCAGGCCTGTGCAACTCAAAATGTAAGGTGGACTGTAATACTTCAAGAAAAACCTGTGCGGGTCAAAAGAAAATAGCCCCCCACCCACATTTTTAAAAATTATTTTTTTTGTTACTTAGCTGCGCAAAGTAGGCCTAATGTAAGCATATTGGACTTTATCAAATGATAGGCAAGGTGAGAGATAGAGTAAAGGGATGACAACAATGCCAGTGTCCTACAAATGTAAAACAGACCAATCAAAACAAACAGCAAGAACCAAAGTATTTAGAATTTTTTAATAGTCCATAAATCAAGTACTACAGATTGTTTTATTTGGCTGCAGATTTGCCCCCAGTAGTTGCAGCTTTCCCCCCAGTTGCTTTGCCCCCAGCAGGTGCAGCTTTGCCTGTAGTAGGTGCAGCTTTGGCTGCTGTAGGTGCAGCTTTGGCAGCAGTAGGAGCAGCTTTGGCTGTTGTAGGTGCAGCAGGTGTACTCTTGGATACAGACTCTCTGATTGAGTCTCCCTTACTCCTTGAGTTTGACCTCTTTCTTTCAGCTTTACGTTCTTTAGCTTCCTTCATTCTCTGAGCCAACAATTTGGTATAATCTGCCTGTTCCTCCCTCTTTCTGAGAACTCTCTTCTTTTTAAGTGCAAGACGGAATCGTTTGCGCTGAAGAACCACAGGGGTAACAAGACGCTGAATTTTGGGTGCTTTGCTCTTTGCCTTTTTACCTGTTATATTCAAGAATAAAGTACACTTGAGAAATACAGCATGAATAATGTTCAATAAATAAAATTTCAAGGGAAACAAATTTAGCAAGATTTACTGGCATATGGAGAAAAAACAACAAATTAACCATAATGACCTGGAATATGTATTTGACTCAGTCTATAATACCAACGAGTGAGTAGCATACGCAAGCCGTTTAACCCTCGGTTAAAAAAATAATCACAGTAGTTCATTATTCTATTAACTCATTCCCTCCGGCAGCGCTGCTTCCGGACTTAATTTATTTTCCTGAGAAAAGGGAAGCAACTCAGTTTTGAAATTGATTTATATTTTAAAAATATTTTTTTAAGTTGCTAAATATTATTTAATGTTAATGAATTAAGAACAAATGCAACAAAAAATGAATAAGGTTTAATATAAATATAACATTAGCGGGGGACAAATAACGAACAATGGCCAAAAAATCGATTTTCGGCACCTCGGACGAACACGTGGTACATATAGATGCGCAGTACTAAAGCACATGTAGTTTAAAAGTGAAACAAGATAAAAACTTCCGGTTTCTAAATTGAAATCACGCCATAGCCGGAAGTCTCGAGGGGTGCGAGATTTCATTGCTATTTTTAACTAAAAATAAGAGAGGTGTGTCGCTATGCGCCGGGACGCATTTGGGCGCATCAGTAGGAACCCCCCCGAGGACGCATTTAGTCGCAACCGTCTGGAATGAGTTAAGTACCAAATCATACTGGGAGTTAGACAGATGTCCTTAAGATGAAAAGAGGCAACTAATGAGAATAAACATAGCATTGGTTACAATGAAAAAGTCAGACTAGTTTAAAAACACTTACCATCCCTCTCTGGCAGTGGTCTTCTAACAACATACTGTCTGACATCATCTTCTTTAGCCAGGTTAAACAATTTCCTGATCTTACTGGCTCTCTTGGGACCAAGACGACGAGGAATGGTCTTATCGGTTAGGCCTGGAATATCCTGTTCACCTGTCACACCACATGAAAAAAAGATTGTCTAATGAGTGATGTGCGTCAAACTCTTGACATTTAGCAAATAGTTTCCGGTTCACCGCCTATTTCTGAACGGTTCACCACCTATTTCTGAGCAAAAAAGTCCTTGAAATGGAAAACCCCAATTGGTCTATGTCAATTTATGTAATTTTTAAGTCAATAATATAACTTTTAGTAAGCAGGGGTGTTCAAATGCTCAGACTGATACATGAAGTTTAATTTTGGATTTGTCCTCGGGCAGAATGTGTAATTTATTAGCTCTTCAATATAAATGTTTCAAGGTGCTGAAACTTTAAGTCAAAACAACTATTCCAGGTGACAGGATCAATCAATCCAGCAAAACTGAATGTCAAATTACTAATGAGATATAAATATATGAAGTGTTTCCATCCATCCTATTTCAAGGAAGCAATTTTTTGTTCTTGAGGTTTTTGAAGAATTGTTAAAGACACAGAGTATTAACATACTTCATACAAATAGGTACTTCACCGCGCACTGAGCCAAAAGACCATGATTGGTTTCAAACACAACCAAAAAAAAAAAAATCCCATTAAAGAAGTATTTTTAGACCCCCAATAGGTCTATGATAGAGTCTGGCGGAGGGTTACTCTGGAAGGTATTCATAGCAAGGTGTATGAATGATTGTCTATATCTCGGAAGAGAGAGGCAGCAGTTATCGAGATGGTTGAAAGGTACAGAAGACTAGACAAGCAACATCCAAATAGACAAATGGATAACAAACCATAGAATTCAACAGATAAAGCAATACTAGATGTGGCCTCTGAAATTGAAGACATACAACTGTATTCCCACCGTAACCAAATAAAACCATTTGAAACACCAACATTCATTAACAGCAGACATCCTAATGAGACAACAACAAATCAACTCTTCCAATTTCCTGCACTTTAGGACTTGTGCCATAACTGATTAACTACCAGCTGTGGCCGAATAAAATCTGTCACATTTAATATGATACAAACTTTGGCGCTACCAGCGCCTCAAGGCCATAATGGAAGGAACGCTGAGCTGGTCCCACGCTGAGCTGGTCCCACCAGCTCATGGTAGTTAAACAGTTAACTACCTACCAAAGACATATAGACTACACAAAAGTCCAATATGCCAACAAAGAATAGCTCCAGAGAGTGTGTAAATTCTTCTCAGGTGCAGCAGGCAGAAGAGCACATGCCCAAATGGAGACTAGATATGAATGTTGATAGTTTGTGTAAGGGGCATAACACTATAGAAAGATGAACCTTTGGAAAGCCTATTGCTAGCCGTTTAACATGGTGTTATCTTCTATGGCAAGCCTGATAAACTCAAAATGTAAGGTGGGCTGTAATACTGGAAGAAAACTTGTGTGGACCAAAAGATAATAGGACAGGGGGGGAAAGCCCTTAAAAAATAATCATAATAAAGAATATTTCGTAACTTCTCGGGCTGCAAAATGGGCACTGGCGGCAGCATGTTGTGCAGGCCTGTTCTATGGCAATCAGACAAGATTAACAATTTCTGGCAAAGTACATTGTAAATACACAGGTAAATAGGTCGCAATTTAAATCAATTTTAACTAAAAGTTAGAGTATCATTTTCTCTTATATTTAAAAATTATAATATTAAAATACATAGATCAGGACGATAGCATTTCAGTTTTCAAATTGTTATGGTAACAATTTTGAGATACCCGTTTAACAAATAGCTATAATTACATTTAAAACGATTGTGTAACTCAACAGGTGCAACAGAGTACCGGTACATACAATAATATATAAAAACTAATGTTCTCTATTCTACACAGAAGAAACATTTGTATTTTCTATGTAAGTAAACAATAGCTTTAGTCTAAATCTAATTAACACTCAAATTTTTGCTTCCAAGCTATTAAATTCCTTGGTGCACATGTACCTAATAACCTATGGAACACCAATGTGATGTACCATAAAGTGTAAAATGAAGAAATGCTATATGTAATGCAGTCTACAAGGTTTCTCATAAGGCATCTTTTATTAATGAATTTATTTATGGGGTTAAATCAAATTACCTTTCTTGATGATGACAAGTGCAAGCACACTAAGATTGCCATCAACAATGCAACCACGAACAGATTTGCGTTTACGCTCTCCAGTGCGTCGTGGACGATAGCAAGAGTGGCCCTTGCTAAGTAGGAGTCTCACACGTCCTGTAGTAAGCACACCTTGCTTCATAGGGAAACCTTGTTTGTCATTTCCACCACTAATGCGCACCATGTAGCCCTAGATTTTAAAAAAAATGTAAGTACTTGAGCTATTTAATTAGGTCTAATTTAACATGTCAAACTCAAAAGTGTGACAATATTGAGCTTAATGAAAATGTTTTTAAATAATATGAGATTGAAAATGTGAGTAGTAAATGTAATTATAGATAGGCCTACCCTTATAAAATGTTTGAAAACTGTATGGATCACAGCTCAAGTGACTAATTTCAATTTTAAAATACAAAATATATGTTAATGTTTTAAAGCTAGCCCTGCAAGGTTTTAAGAACAGAATAAACTATTTAATTTAAAAACAGTGAAATGTTGGACATAATAGGCATTTGCATCACAAACGTGATCCTCAAAAATTAAAATTGATGCATATTAGTATTATTAGGCCTGTTAGTTGCTAAGATGATAAATGAAGACCTCAGCTGAAAAACCAGACAGGTCACATTTTGAAGATTTTGAGAAAAGTGGATTTTAAAGTTTGAAAGTATCTAATATTTTCACGTTAAAATAAAATGCTATAATTTTGTTTGTAGTTAGTGATACCATTTTACTTTCAAAATATATCAGTTATTAAGTGACAATTTACTACATTTTTACAGCTTTTTACCGGGCTGACCCAAAATTGTGACTTCTCTGCTTTTTCCACTGAAAATGGAAAACTTTTTTTAAACCATATTTTATGGCTTTTAATAGGCCATTACTTATCTACTTCATCACAAAGTCAACTTAAGTGACCACTTTTAATAATAAAACCAATTGAGGCCTGAAAACCCCTGTTATTTTACAAAAATTAATAATTAAAAGTTATAATTTTTACCAAAAAAAATCTAAAGCCAAGCAGTGTTCAGTGTACACGCCACTAATATCTTGTACTGTTGGTGTAATGAGTCAATAATAATTTAATAAGTTATATCAAATTTTTACTTTCACAATGTCATTACCATTCAGTCAGTTTGTTAAAAATTATGTGTAACACATGACCCTGAACTCCTATTGAAGTTGATGAAATTGGAATGTGCTTGTTTTATGCTATTTTTATACACACTAGCACTAGCATCAGTCATCGCTCAGTTGACTGTAAGGGTAGTGATTTTCATTCAAATAAAATAAAGAGATTATGGCCTGCATTTTCAATAACAATGAAAAGATAAAGATACCGGGTAGTTATAGTACGTTTAACAGCTTTTAATCGGGAAGGATCACATGCAATAGCACAAAATACATTGTAAACCATTGTATTGTTCTCATCACTGCTGTCTGCCGTCAGTGGTCTGATTAAAACGATGCATGAAGCAGGAGACGAGCATACTTTTTGTTTTCTGCTTTCTTTTTTTGCCTTTATTGGACAATCATGATTTATTAGAGGCAATGTTTAACAGAGATGTAACTTCGTAACACAATAAGTCATGCTGAGCTTACTCTAAGAAATACAACACTGATAATACACCGGCAAAGTAGACTAACGATTAAACTTAATCCTAAGCCTAAACGGCCATCATTTTGATTCTAATCACATAAACCTTGCACGGTGACTATCTTTACCCAATGTATATGACTAGAAAACTTTGCTTCCTAAAGCTCTTTTTCATTCTCCAGGTTTTTTTTTCTCTTTAAGATTATATTAGATAACAATAGTAATAGTAGCAGTTAATGTATGGTGTAATTTCCACGTCGGACAGTTGACCTACATTCTTTATTTATGTTTTCCTTACTTGCCATTGGTTAAGCACATCACCTGATACTAAGGGAGGTTACTTTGATTTTTTTCTTCTACATTTTTACTGGACATGTCTGGTTCTTCCAAAGTATGCACTATATTAAATCCCCGATTACTCGTAAACGAGGTGATTTTTGCAGTAGTTTTCAGTGTCATCTGAAGCTTTATTATGAGCTGAATCGGTTAAGGGGGATAACTCAAAAATGAATTTTTTTTGACATGTCTGGTTTTTCCGCTGAGGTCTTCAAATGTGTTCTTAAATCTATCACAGTTAAACTTTAGAATAAAAAGCTTGGAAGTAAAGCACTAACTTTCCACTCATCTCCTAAGCAGTCAGCTGAAACTTCTGCAGAAATGCGTTTGTCATAAAATGGGCGTAGTTTCCTCTCATCATCAACTTCGATCAACTTTTGACAACCAGTAGCTGGAAAACTGATGTTGAGCTGAAATTAGTAGAACTCTTTATTAATGATTGTGCATTAAGTGTACTTCTCTTACAAAATGCTTGTGGTAAGCTGTAACATAATACTTGGGGGCGAAGCATTACTATATACAACAGAAGGCAAAATTAACACTCTTGAGGCAGCTGGGCTGATCTATCTGCCCAGAGTTGAACTGCGAAAAAGACAAAAGGCTCATCCATCAGCAGACCTGTTTACCCTCAAACTCTTAAAATCGTACAATATCATTACAAAATCGTTCAATACATTTTCTTAATAGAAAGAAAAAACATAAAACATTCAGTATATATAATGTATACACCTCAAAATCGTACATTGTACGCCAAAATTGTAAGAGTAAACAGGTCTGTATCAGCCTAATACCCATTAATAAGAGCCTCAAGATTGACTGGCTGGTCTTAGCACCAGCTAATAAGTTAAGTAGGCATCTCACATTTCTTGCTCATCTTGGTGTTGTCATTTCTTAGTGACTTAAATAATTTAACAAGATAAAAAAGGCGCCGCAAAAATAATATTTTAAACATTGTTTGTTATTATAAGTATGAAATGGTGAAACGAGGTATGAGCAGTCCCTTCATTTATTTATTATAAGTACCAATTTATATACCTTTAAACGAATTAAGCTAACAAAGTACTAATTATTGTGGTGAAAATAGTAAAAGTATATAAGGAATCTGTTTCCGATACCAGGGGAATCGAACAGCAATCTGGGTGCAATGTGTAATAAAACTACCATCCGATTCATAATTTTAAGTGTAAATAATCATCAGAATGTGTTCTTTTAATAAAAATGTATATTATCACTAATCTTAATGCTTTAACAAAGTAATAACGTAAATTGTTTACCTTCATGTTGCTCTGACGTTGGGTTTCTTCAATAACCCATGTAAAAAGGAAGTTACAATTGTTCCTTTATTTCATTTCCGGTGTCGGCAACATGCAAATTTTTAACGAAACAAATAATAAAATTCTGAATACTCATCGCGTTGCCTACATGTACACTCTATCTATATCTAAAGAATAGCTTTTTAAAAAATTTTTTTTTTATTAATATACTTAAATATGCAGAAATGATAGTGATTAAGGATGAATGAAGTCTACATTTTAAACGAATGAAAGTTTTTTCAGCGTTAGCTAAAATATGTAGACCATTCAATATCAATAATATAAGTTAGTTATCATCTTGGTAAGACCTTAGTCTCAGTAAAGTTATGCGGAAAAAATATTTTACTATTTAAATTATTAAAAATTTGTATTTAAGCATTAGTAATTAGTAATCCAAGCCACCTCCTTCCACCCAGACCTGACTGATGGCTTTCTTTTCCATGCTTGGATTCCCAACAGCTGTAGATCTTTTTCCACATCATTGACATCATCCATCCATCGAAGTCTAGGTCAGCCTTTGAGCCATTTTCCTCTGGGGTTTCGGTGGTGCCCCTTCTTCACTTCTCTGTCATTAGGCGTGTTTTTTTCCGAACAATGCTATGTCATCAGAATATGCAAGATACTGAAGAGGTTGGTTGTAGAGCATGTCCGTTGGTTGTGGGTCTTGGGTTTCCCTCAGAAAGTATCCTGCCATTGTTCTTCGGGTGTGATTATGTATGCTTCATAAAACTCACTTCAATGCTAGTTTAAGTTTAAATATCATACAAGACAGTGAGTTTCCTTGTCTTAGGCCTCGTCTAACCTGTTATTCCCTTGAATATTCTCCCTGAACCTTGAATTTGCTTTTTGAGTTGTTTAATGTTAATGTATGAGTCTTTTCAGTTTTTTGGGAATGCCAAACTCCTGCAGTGTCTCGTATATATATATTATATATTCTTTTGATCCTGTAATTAGGTAGTCCAAACTAAAGAAAAAATGCGTTTTAGTGTCATTTTTCGAAGTTTTCAAAAAAAAAAAAATTAATCCTCTTCTAGTAGCGATACAGCAAGAAAATTTATATGTGAATAAAGTTTAAGTCTTTATTTGGCGAAATGTGTTACTTGCATGACTGTAAAATGTGTTTGAAAGTGTTTCTTCTGTGTTTCAAAAGTATCAATTTTGACCAATTTTACGGCGTTTTCGCGAGTACCGGTTGACCCCAAGGTGTTTCAAACGCCCACGGCTTCGCGTGTATTTAAGTTATCGCAATAATTCTACCACCATAAGAAAGAGCAGATGCTGTCCTTTCGTTTGCTTATTTCATTTTGAAAAAGCCGGTTGAAAACTTTCGTATTAAAAAAATGGTCGAAAACATGGAGATATTAGGACGTTCTTTACACCGTTGGAAAGATCAGGTCTTTAACTATTTAATATCACGAGATCAAATGAGTGGGCATGATTCTCGCGAAGCGGTGATGTTTACAAAATCACCCCCATTTCCATTTTATATTTCACATAGACTTGATGTATTGGTATTTTCCGTAATTAATTCTCCATCATTGCTCTCACATATTTGAGGTCTGGCATACATTGGTTTCGCCTTTTATCGAGTATCAAACGTATCCATCGAGGCCCCCCCCCCCTTAAAAAAAACAACACCCCCCCCCACTTCTCTTGGCCCCTGCACGGCCAAGCATTCAATTATGTTATATTATCAAAACCTTTTCTTAAAAATAAATAAAATACCACTGCTATGCAACATCACATCGCCCAAAGTCGTGTATACTGTCAGACGGAGGATGAGTACATAGGTTTGGTATTTCATTTGATCTTTGGGTACAATTCGAAATCGCACTCTTGAAATTCCCACCACTTAAAAGAAAAATTGGTAAAACGATATGAATTACGTCGCTATATGAATTATAATTAATCACCGATAGGTCTATAATCCCAACGCTAAAAGTCATTTAAAAAAAAATAAAACTGATATCGAAATAAATACAAGTTTACAGTAGGGCTGAGCAGGGTCCAGTTTTTGTTTTGTTGTTTTTTTAACACCTTGTCCGGATATTTTGAGACCATACACGGCGGGCCTAAGTGTTGCAAAGAAAGAGTTTTCTTCTCGTGTCATTTATTGAGTTTCACCCAATTGGGGGAAGTGAAAAGTGCATGTATGGAACCAGTAGCGACCACGAAGGCATCAAAGTAGGGCCTAAATTATAACAGCAGAGTAATCATTCTCCACGACTGTGTTTTTATGATTATGTCTGTATAACTCATGTTTGAGACTATTTTATAACGTTATTTTGTGGTATAAGATCAGTTCCGAGTTTTAAAAATAGACAATTTTGCCGTTCTGGCAAGGTACCCTGTCAACGGAGTGGGAAATAAATCGGTGTCGTTTGAGTAAATTTATTTCGAAATTGTTCTGCAACTTTTTCAAACTTTCCTTTCACGATGACTTATGCATGAGCGAAAGAAATGTAAACTATTTTTCCTTCGTCGAGAGACCCATTCCCAACTGTATAAAGATATCGTCTTTTTGACTGCCGGTACTGGGAACTCGTGGCGACTATCTAACGTTGAAAAACCCATAGACGCGTTGACAATTTGGGAGTTACAGCACTGTTACTTTTTTTTTTTGGGGGGGGGCGGGGGGTCAGCACTGTTACCTTTGGGCATACTGTATTTATCACGATCTTTGTCTTAATTTTATAGGTGCTTTTCAAAACGGAAATAAATGATAAAGAAATATTTGTGAACTATCAAGGAACAGTTTAGGCTTTCTGGCCTTGCGATTTTTGTCCATGGAAAGTTATAAATAGTTAAATGGTGAAAAATGTTGATTTTGATGAAGTCCTTGGTATGTTTGGATCTTTAAAGACCGGGAAGGCAAACTTTGAACTTTAAAGTTTGTTTCAGTAATTTCTTGTGTTGCTTTAGGCAGGACTTAATTTAAAAACAATTTTCTAAGCGTTTTTTTGTGTGATCTGATTAAAACTTCGCACTTTTCTTCCAATGTTTCTTTTTTTTTTTTTCTTCTTTCTTTTCTTTCTCCAAAAGTGGGGCCCTTTCAAAAATATAACTTGTAATTTGATGCTGAGCATATATAAAGGCAGCAGATAACCCCAAGGGGAGCTCTTCTTCACTTTAATAGAGTGTAACTGTTACCAGGGACAAACTGGTACAATGTTAAACATAATTTTATTGCATTGTCAAAATGTTACATTAATTCATTTCAAAATAATTCAATGTACAGTGCTGGAAATGCTAAACCAGCCATAACTCATCTGTTTATTCTGATAATTTATATGCAACACATTCATCGAAATCTATAGGCGCATGTAGCATTTTATCATCATCATCATTCAGACCCAGGAGCCATTTGGGCATCTAATGTAGCATTTAAAATATACAATTTAAAAGTGTGAAAACTACTTGGTAATATGACATAAACATTCAGTTGCAAGCATAGCAGACTGATGTGGGCATATGTACAAAATGAAGTATGCTACTACTGTGCTACAATTGAATTCAAATGAAACTTGAGGTTTGGTTAAACCTGAGGTAAAGGTAATCAATATCTCTGAAAGGATGCAGGCAAGTAACATTATCATAAAACATATAAGAGTATCAGTCTGGAAAGTCAGAAGTATTGACATTGTAGGTAGCTAATATGGCCATGTTATTAGATAGATGTTTAGTAAAAAAGATTGCAACTACCCATTTGAACTGTTAAAAAAAAAAAAATTCACACATACAGTTAAAAATTAAATTGTGACATTCTCACAAGAGATAGTCATTGAAGTATAACCGTTAAAATGCTATAACCGTTAAAATGCTATAACCGTTAAAATGCTAAGACAATGTAGGCTTAAACAAATGCAACTAGGACTAAAATTAGTAAAAGTAATTTCTGTTCAATTTACATTAAAAAATTTGTTAAGTAGCTCACTTTGTAACATATAAATAAAATCTTTGTAAAAATGACAATTATGAATAGAGAAGTACTGGGGATTCCCACTGAAAGAATTTACACCCAGTTTTTTTATCAGCACTGACAGATGAACTAGCAACAGAGCATGTGAAAAACCAACGCCCAGTGTTTGGACCCTGGTTTTGAACAAGTCTCCTTTTTGACCTACGTCCACAGGAACAAAGAGGGGGAGTTGCTTTCATATTGAGTGACAAGTTCATGTTCCTGCTGATGGGTGTTTTAAACGATGAATTAACTCCATTACTTTTATTTAAATTAAATTTTAATAAGGATGAATTATTTCTATCCAAGCTTGTAGGTGTTTTGAAAGACGTATGTACTGGTGCCGGTAAAACTTTGTTCACGCTGCTGGATGCTTTAAGCCCAAGAGTTTTCACCCCTGATACCTGTGGTGGTGCCGAAGGCTGATGCCCTATGGCTTTCAGAGCTGTAAATGCAGGAGCAGAAGATTCTGAAGTGGTAGAGCTGTGACTTTTGTTTGAATTTGATGAAAATGAAGTGAAAGTGCTCCTAGTAATCTGCAGCATTCCTGTAGATGTTTTTGTCACCCCACTCCTTGAGCTATTCAATGGAACAGGTAAACAACACGAATTGTCCGACGTATTGCTAGATAGGCTGTTTGGTGGCAGAGATGCAGCTGGGTATTTGGATGCAGAGCTTAGCCCAGATAATGTAGGAGCTTTTGATTCTGCTGCATTGCAAACACCGTTGTGGAAAGTCAAGCTCCGAAGTTTAACAGATGATGACGAATTTGAGGGCAGAGGTATTCTCGAAACTGGTGTGGTTGGCAACTTCAATGATTTACTGCCCATTTTTAACAAAGGACATTGATCAGCCGTGAGGGTTTCAGACAAAGTTATGTCTGTTTGTTGATTCAAATTAGAATTATAAATACTAGGACTGGCATCTGCTTTTTTATCTTCATCAACATGCATAGGTATTACATTCAAATTTCTTTCAGACAGCTTTATTTTAGAATTGTAGCAAGAATTTCTCTGTTCACTGGTTTTATTGCCTACATCTCTTGCTATTTCAAAGGGTGCATTGGTGACTTTTTGGTTAGAGGGAACTTTTGTCTTAGAGGAGTGCAGTGACAGGGCCTGAAGAGATGGAGATTCCACTTTACTCATCAGGTTCTGGAGATAAATTAAAAGGAACTTCATACAAACTTCCCATATGTAAATCACACATTACTGAAGATTATTTAAAATGCTTAAAAATTAAATTTGTATAAAAACATTAAAAGAGTTACAAAGAAAAGCATTAGTTAGGTCTGAGTGGAAGGAAGTGGTGGGCAGGCCAAAGCCCTCCATGTGCTGTAGCACCACAGGGATGGATGTTACAATGAAAAGTTGTATACACAATTTATAATTCTTTCAAAATAATGATGCTAGGGTACTAAAATGTAAAAAAAAAAAAAAAAGCTGCAAGTGATCATATAATAAAGCTTTTTATAATAATAATTTTGAATTTATGCCAGACATTAAATAAACAACAAATAATAAAGTAGTTGGTTAGTGGTGGGCAGGCCAAAGCCCTCCATGTGCTGTAGCACCACAGGGATGGATGTTACAATGAAAAGTTGTATAAAAAATTTATAATTCTTTCAAAATAATGATGCTAGGGTACTAAAATGTAAAAAAAAAAAAAAAAAGCTGCAAGTGATCATATAATAAAGCTTTTTATAATAATAATTTTGAATTTATGCCAGACATTAAATAAACAACAAATAATAAAGTAGTTGGTGTCAGAAATACAATTTTAAATGGTGAATCCTTTGGTTAGAATAAATCAAAATTAAACTTGTCTCAAACTTTACTGAAATAGTTTGGTGTTTAAAAAATGGGTTTTTGGCAAATGAATTTTTAAGCAAATATGAACACTTGCATTACTTGTGTACCATCTTCAATGTCTTGGTCAAAGTCATGATACATCCATCACATATCATCCTCCAGGCAAGTCTAGCTGTGTTACGAGCATCATCAAGACCTGAAAGAAGCAACATTATTTAATTAATAAGATTATGTTTTATTTTAGTAACCGACATAAAAAAATGTGAATATTTTCTCCTTCTAGATTTATCAGTTTGTAAATACAAGTTTTAATTAAAATCATCAACATAATAAAAGTACTTTTACCTGAGTGTTCCCGGCCATCGAACCCAATGCCAACATCTTTCAGAGCTCCATTCAATCCATCAGGTTTACGAGAATAAAAATTCTGAGAGGATGAAAATGTAGAATTCAAAAAAAATATCCTAAAGGGGCTGTCCATTAATTTTGCCAACAAAATAGGGTGTGTGTGTGGTTCGGAAATGTTTGCAAGTTGTTGAAATGTAATGAGTGTAATATAAAATAGCTATGCAATTTTTAGCATTTTAACATTATACGATTTATTTAATGTGTGTCTCAGTGGCGTAGCTAGGGTTGGTGTCACCCGGTGCGGTAAACTCATGGTGTCACCCCCCCCCCCCCATGCCCATGCTGGTTTTTTCGTTTTAATATAATTTCACAATATAACAATAACAA
>CAXITT010000741.1:359934-372361 GCA_964033795.1 Lymnaea stagnalis | reverse complement strand
GCTTAGATGGATGGATAAGTTTAGATTAAATCCCTAGGCTTAGATGGATGGATATGTTTAGATTAAATCCCTAGGCTTAGATGGATGGATAAGTTTAGATTAAATCCCTAGGCTTAGATGGATGGATATGTTTAGATTAAATCCCTAGGCTTAGATGGATGGATAAGTTTAGATTAAATCCCTAGGCTTAGATGGATGGATATGTTTAGATTAAATCCCTAGGCTTAGATGGATGGATAAGTTTAGATTAAATCCCTAGGCTTAGATGGATGGATGAGTTTAGATTAAATCCCTAGGCTTAGATGGATGGATATGTTTAGATTAAATCCCTAGGCTTAGATGGATGGATAAGTTTAGATTAAATCCCTAGGCTTAGATGGATGGATGAGTTTAGATTAAATCCCTAGGCTTAGATGGATGGATATGTTTAGATTAAATCCCTAGGCTTAGATGGATGGATATGTTTAGATTAAATCAGTTTTGAATGGCTTCTGATTTGAATGAACACAAACTTAACAAATTTGTGTTAGTAACTCCGCAAAACTATTGCTTTTCCTATATGTAAATTGGACATGTTGCTTGCAATAATGTCAGACCATTGGTTTCCCAGTAGAATATTTTAGGTCCAATTTGAGCATGGCAAGTGATATGCAGGTGAAGAAACTCCTCAGCGACAACCTTGGAGCCCATTTAAATGCATTCTGCATAAAACCAGAAATGTGTGGACAGTCAGCTAAGGATTGAGGTTTGTGGCACTCGTCCTTACTCAAAAGCTCCATGCAACATGAAGCCAACAGACCATCTTCTGCAGGCTATAGAAGATTATCCAGAAAAGCCTGGGTTACTACTGCACCTAGAGATCTCCCTTGCACCTAGTGCACAAAAGCATTTTGTGCTAGAATCGTTCTCAACAGCCATCTGCTCACTCACAAACAGAAACAAACCCAAGCAACAATCTGAAGAATCTCACATAAATTGTGCTTGTCCAGTCCAGTTTAAAATGGTTAGCTAACCAGTCTGAATGTAAATTTAAATTTGAAATAATTTTTAGGACATTGATTCTAGATAAAAACTAATGTGAAATTATAAAACAATAATTTTTAAAAAGTTTGCCCATCTCCGTTGAAAGCATTGGACCATGACCATATGATAGGACAAGGTGACATATCACGTATACAAAAGATGTGTGGTTTGGCTAGCTGCCCAGCCACTGGTAATGATTTGGCGGCTTTTAAACCTCTTATTTTTATTTAACATATTTTAGTGCATTGGCAAATAATGCACAAATTATATAGGATAAAGACAACCATTAAAAGAATTTTTGGTAAAATTTAACTCAAAATTATGGTATGTCAATAATATTAACAAAATAATGATTGAGAATGCAATTGATTCAGGAAAAAAAGATTTTAGAATGTCATTAACATTTATTTTTCCTAATTTTGATTCCTCTATGTCAACAACCTGTTAAGGAAAGGAAAAGATAGTTTTTGTATTTTCCTAACATTATATATTGGCCGAGCTCCTGTTGGCTTACAACCTTAGAAATTCTTACATTATGTTTTAAGTTAATTTCAGCTATAACCAACATGATAAAACAACTTTATTAAAGTTCATCTCAAAAGAATGTGAAGCTGAATTGAACTGTTTGAAGAATTGATAAATATTTTGGAAAATGTTATTTATTTTAAGAACTTATAATGGAGTAGATAGTTTTAATGATTTTGAACCGATTTTTAGAATGAAATTCAATCTCAATCCTTGAATAATCTACATAAGACAGTGCAGACTAAGAGACGACATCAGTGACCCCATTATTGTCAGGAAGTCAAAACACCAGATTGGTGATGTCATTCTGATCAAATATAACATCTTGACGAAAAATTTAGGGTATTATTATCTGCATTTCCACAAAATTGGTTTATGCTGCGTAGCAGAGACAATGAAATGTAGACACCTCCTTTAAATAAATGTGAATTAAAAACTCAGTGCTATGCAAGTTAAAATATTCTTAAGTTGTGTTGTGTATTTACATTTTAATCAGGCCGCTTATCCATCCTTAACAAAGATGGAACTGCTGAGCTACTGACACTCAAGAGTCAGATCTTAGAGAGGTGGGTCGAACACTTTTGTCAAGTCATTAACTGTCAGGCTGCAACAAACTTTAATAATTCCATTTCTCTTTGACCACAGGTTGAGATCAACCAAGAGCTTAGACAACAGTCTCAATGAAGATGAAGTTGTGAGATCAACCAAGAGCTTAGATATAAGTCTCAATGAAGATGAAGTTGTGAGATCAACCAAGAACTTAGACATAAGTCTCAATGAAGATGAAGTTGTGAGATCAACCAAGAGTTTAGACATAAGTCTCAATGAAGATGAAGTTGTGAGATCAACCAAGAGCTTAGACATAAGTCTCAATGAAGATGAAGTTGTGAGAGCAAGTCAGCAACTCTACTCTAATAAAGCCCTAGGACAAGATGCAATCACTGTCAACATCTTCTTCTTCTTCTTTATTTTGAGGGCCCACGATCAATGAATTGATCATTCTGGCTCCTATGTTTCAGAGGGGTTTGCGATGTTACTGTGCATGGGTTTCAAGGGGACACTACACTGGTTGCAAGGACTACTCAGCAGTGGTGTTATGAACTGGGGGTTGGAAGCCAGGAGGCATGAGACACAAATGTGTCGAGTGTAGCCGCCTCAACTGTTGCTTTTGGAAGCTTGTTCCAGTCCCTTTTGTCTTTGGCAGGAATGAGGAGCTCCTGTACTGAGTTCTTGTATTTATTAAGCCGGAACTGCCTGTCGTGGCCTCGTTGCTGTCTGGGGGGAAGATGGACGAGTTTCTGTTTGATGCCTGAGCAGTGGAACAGCCCATTTTTGATCTTGTACAACATAGTGAGCCTGGATAGTCGTTGTCGCTCTTTCAATGGTGACCAGGCCAGTGGTTCTAGCACACTGCCAACACTTGAGGTGTTTCTACATCTACAGAGTAGGAAGCCCTGTCCTGACAAAAAGACTGACAGTGGTATTGGAGGCAGTATGGAAAGATGGTACTGTGCCTCAGCAATGCAAGGATGCAAATATAATACACATATACAAGAGAAAAGGCAGTTGCCAAAGCTGTGACAACTATCAAGGCATTTCTCTCCTTTCCATTAGTTGGGAAGATCTTGGCCAGGGTCCTAATGAAAGCCATTGTGGATTCCGTTCATAACAGAAAACAGCGGACATGATTTGCAGCTCACCAGCTCCATGGTTATTTAATCTTAGGAGAACCGTAAGATCTCTTATTTTCTGATGACTGAAAATGCAGCAAATACTTGATCGTTTTGCTAAGGCTTGCGACAACCATGATCTCGCCATCAATACAAAAAAATACAAAACACAAAAACAGGTGATCTTGCCCCAGCCAGCTCCAGGAAAAGCTTACAATTACAAAGAACCTAAAATATCAGTGGAGGGACAGAATCTCCAAGCAGTGGAAAAAATTCACATATTTGGACAGCACCCTCTCGAAGTAAGTAACAATAGATGATGAGTGTCAAGGTCATGAAATCAGGGAGAGTTTGTGTGTTGTGATTTTGGGACAAATCGGGCTAGTGAGCCAGGGTGAGCGATTTTCATGTCACGGACGCACGCATGGAATTTTGGGGTTATAAAAGGGGACACAACTTTTGAGCAGGGGTGGTATGATGTTCACGGACGTAAGAGTGAACTAAGGTTGGAGTGGGAGAGATAACTTAGATTTGAGAGGTTGTGTTTGATTGCTCTCAAATGAATTGACTGATGTTGACATCGGAGATTTTATTATAAGCCTGTGGATATCTACTTCTCTGCATCACAATTATACTTGTATACAAAATCCTGATGTAAAGGAATCATGTGATTCAATTGCATCTATTATAAAGTACGGTTTATCGTACATCAGACATTGTGTTACTTACAGTCGTTGTGCGTTGGATTAATAGGCCAGGCAAATAACTGACAAGCATCAGAAGTTCCTAGACAACGAGAATATTTTGACATCCCCTTAAAATATTTGACAATGAGATCAACAACCGAATTGCCAAA
This sequence comes from Lymnaea stagnalis, assembly GCA_964033795.1. Taxonomy (NCBI): domain Eukaryota; kingdom Metazoa; phylum Mollusca; class Gastropoda; family Lymnaeidae; genus Lymnaea; species Lymnaea stagnalis. Next base: position 368,287 of record CAXITT010000741.1, on the reverse strand, counting down.
GCAAATGTTCCTTTAGGAAGGCTCTGCAAGTGTTTGAGAGACAAGGAGTCTCAATCTTGTCACTAAGCTGAAGTTTATAGGGCAATGGTATTAGTATCTCTCCTATATGCTAGCGAGATGTGGACAGTGTACAACAGACAAACGCAAACTTCTTGGCATAAGGTGGCAGGACAAAGTCCCTGATACAGAGTTCCTACAATAGGCTGACTTTAACAACATCTACATACTCCTACAACAGGCCGACTTTATCAACATCTACATACTCCTACAACAGGCTGACTTTATCAACATCTACATACTCCTACAACAGGCTGATTTTATCAACATCTACATACTCCTACAACAGGCTGACTTTATCACCATCTACATACTCCTACAACAGGCTGACTTTATCACCATCTACATACTCCTACAACAGGCTGACTTTATCAACATCTACATACTCCTACAACAGGCTGACTTTATCACCATCTACATACTCCTACAACAGGCTGACTTTATCACCATCTACATACTCCTACAACGGAGACAAACCAGACTGGCAGGGCATGTTGTGAGAATGCTAGACAACAGACTTCCTAAACAACTAATGTTTCACGAACTCTCCAGAGGGAAATGCTCAGCTGGTGGGCAGAAAACAACGCTTCAAGGACTGTCTAAAATCTTCACTTAAATCCATGGACATCGACCTTAATTTGTGGCAAACACTAGCTATGGATCGTATAACTGGAGTGACAGACTCACTATTGGAGCACAATCCTCAGAGAATAAACACACCACACATGCCCAAAGAAATCGCACAGCAAGAAAAAGCAGAATCGACTCCAATCAACGACCCAAAACAACGTGTGCCCCACGTGCGGGAAAGCTTTCCAGGCAGAAATAAGCCACCTGTACCCACTGATGAATATCGCCTTCGTCACCTTCATGTGCAAAAAAAAACAACAACAACTACCTCTTAATATAAATAAATTTAACAATTACACAATAACAAGTTTTATTGTCTCTAAACTACAACTTTGGAATTGGTGAGAAACTTGATATTTGAATCATTCGCATTTCATTCTTAAAAGTAAATGAAGTATATGTTTTCATAATCAATTTATTTGTAATTTTAGCCATAATAAAGCTCAAAAGATATGACAGCAAGGGTGAGGACACAGGGGGAAAGGAAACAGCCACAAGGGTGAGCACACAGGGGGAAAGGAAACAGCCACTAGGGTGAGCACACAGGGGGAAAGGAAACAGCCACTAGGGTGACCACACAGGGGGAAAGGAAACAGCCACTAGGGTGAGCACACAGGGGGAAAGGAAACAGCCACAAGGGTGAGCACACAGGGGGAAAGGAAACAGCCACTAGGGTGAGCACACAGGGGGAAAGGAAACAGCCACTAGGGTGAGCACACAGGGGGAAAGGAAACAGCCACTAGGGTGACCACACAGGGGGAAAGGAAACAGCCACTAGGGTGACCACACAGGGGGAAAGGAAACAGCCACTAGGGTGACCACACAGGGGGAAAGGAAACAGCCACTAGGGTGAGCACACAGGGGGAAAGGAAACAGCCACTAGGGTGAGCACACAGGGGGAAAGGAAACAGCCACTAGGGTGACCACACAGGGGGAAAGGAAACAGCCACTAGGGTGACCACACAGGGGGAAAGGAAACAGCCACTAGGGTGACCACACAGGGGGAAAGGAAACAGCCACTAGGGTGACCACACAGGGGGAAAGGAAACAGCCACTAGGGTGACCACACAGGGGGAAAGGAAACAGCCACTAGGGTGACCACACAGGGGGAAAGGAAACAGCCACTAGGGTGACCACACAGGGGGAAAGGAAACAGCCACTAGGGTGACCACACAGGGGGAAAGGAAACAGCCACTAGGGTGACCACACAGGGGGAAAGGAAACAGCCACTAGGGTGACCACACAGGGGGAAAGGAAACAGCCACTTCCAATCTGAGTTATAGGGGTATAACATCCCCATCTCCCTTGACGGGTTTATAACTTCTCCAGGTAACAAAATTAATATGAGAAACTAAAAATTACTGGATTTGATAACTCCATTTACTGAAAAGTTTAAAGAAGTATTTGTGCTATTATCAAAATTTTTAATGGTTGGTTATCAATATTTCTACTGAATAGTTGCACATTTTCCAAACCATATCAATTTTTTAAGTCTAAATTTTTTAATTCTAATTTTTTAAATTCTAAATTTTTGCATAACCAGACTAATATTCATAGTGAAATCTTGAATTAAATACCAAGCCCTCAAGTGTTTCTTTCAGCGCCCCCCCCCCTCCCCCCACTTTAAAAGCAAAACGATAATTTAAAAAAAACAAAACATAAATTAAAATGAAGTCTTTTTTTTAATTTTTAATAATTTAAAGAGTAGCAAATGGTTCTTTTCACCGATAAAATTAGTCAGAGCAATGAAAATAGTTATGCCCGATATATTTGATGTCATTCATATTAGGCTGATATATACTATTCTTTTTTTGCAACAGCCTGATTGTACTCTTCCCCCCAGTTTAAAGTTACATTATGCAAAAAAAATGGGGACTTCCGCCTTCACTCTTTACTCGGAACTATACAGAATTCAACTACTTTTCCATCGCTATAAAGGCAGAGGTTAAAATATTTTGCCAAGAATAAACAAAAGGGAAAGAATCCTACACTCAACACTCATGGTAAAAAGTGGTTTTAAGGTTCTTATTAAAAATGCATGGTTATCTACCACTTCAGCGCTGGTTATGAACAAATCTTGTTGTTCCGTTTTGAAATGCTATTTAAACAGTTATTCTTTTGTTATGTCCGTTAATAGTACAGTGGAGAGGGCCACAGGGTTTTTTCATGGCATAGAATGAAGAATGGGTGCTGTTTCTTATTGAAGTGTCAGACTGGCATGGGATCACATTACAGGAGTGCATAGAGATAGAGACGTATATCCTTCCAGTCTCACTGTATCAGATTATGGGCGGCTTATGCAAACATAAACCAGATCAGACACAGAATCTATGAAGACTTTGTTGTTGTTCATCAACAAAATTTTGTCCATCCAAATAAACCAGGTGTCCACACAGAGACGGTTGAAATTATGTAGATGCAAGCCGACCGCAAACTGAAAAGACACTTTGGCACAAACCTCAACCTTTGCCCTTCACATTTGCATGAGTTCATGTCCCACAACCTTTGCCCTTCATATTTGCATGAATTCATGTCCCACAACCTTTGCCCTTCATATCAGCATGAGTTCATGTCCCACAACCTTTGCCCTTCATATTTGCATAAGTTCATGCCCCACAACATTATCCCTTCATATTTGCATGAGTTCATGTCCTGCACCCTTTGCCCTTCATATTTGCTTGATTTCATGTTCCACAACCTTTGCCCTTCATATTAGCATGAGTTCATGTCCCGCAACCTTTGCCCTTCATATTTGCATAAGTTCATGTCCTGCAATCTTTTCCTTACTTGATATTTGCATGAGTTCATGTCCTGCAATCTTTTCCTTACTTTATATTTGCATGAGTTCATGTCCTGCAATCTTTTCCTTACTTTATATTTGCATGAGTTCATGTCCTGCAATCTTTTCCTTACTTTATATTTGCATAAGTTCATGTCCTGCAATCTTTTCCTTACTTTATATTTGCATGAGTTCATGTCCTGCAATCTTTTCCTTACTTTATATTTGCATAAGTTCATGTCCTGCAATCTTTTCCTTACTTTATATTTGCATAAGTTCATGTCCTGCAATCTTTTCCTTACTTTATATTTGCATGAGTTCATGTCCTGCAATCTTTTCCTTACTTTATATTTGCATGAGTTCATGTCCTGCAATCTTTTCCTTACTTTATATTTGCATGAGTTCATGTCCTGCAATCTTTTCCTTACTTGATATTTGCATGAGTTCATGTCCTGCAATCTTTTCCTTACTTTATATTTGCATGAGTTCATGTCCTGCAATCATTTTCATGGTGATGATAAACTCTTTTTTTTTTACTTATATTAAATTGTTTTATCTTACTCTTTAAAAAAGTGTTAAAATTAAAAAATTGATGTATTTTATATTATGTGCTGAAATGAATGTTTCATTCTTTTTATATGTACAATGGAATTCATAAAAAAACTTTCCATTTATTTGAATCAATGAAAAATTTTATCTTATCAATAAAACAATAACTGTTTAAATGGCACTTTAAACTTTTAAAAGATTAACGATCAAGAATTCATTAAAGCTAAAAAATTATTGAAGGAAAAAATATATCAAGGTAAAAAACAATACAAGCAAAAAATTTAAAAATGATTCCTTACTAACAACTCAAAGGCTTGTTGGGCTAGTCTAAAGCAAATAACAGGATATGCTCCTAAGCGTCAATGCTTGTGTGTTGAGGACGTGAAGAATTTTGTTATCGAGTTAAATGACTTTTATTGTCTTTTTGACTGTCTGGACTTTGGAAGTGTACACAATGAGATGATGAATTCATTTAAAGATGGCAGTAGTACACATCTTGGTACTTTATTGTTCACCGAACAGGAAGTGATGTCATTATTTAAACAAGTGGATGCAGCCTCTGGGCCAGACAAATTAAGTGGTCAGCTCGTTAAGCTAAGCTCAGCTCTCCTATATTTTTTGTTACATATTTAATAAATCTTATGTAACTCACACAATACCAACAATGTGGAAAACTTCAGAAATCATACCAATTCCAAAGAAAAATAAGGTAACTTGCAACAACCTGTTGCCCTCTGTTGTAATGAAATGTTTTGAGAAACTTATTCTGAGACAAACTTTGAATGAGTACAGCAAAAACTTGACCCCCACCAATTTGCTTAAAAACCTGCCAGAAGTACGGAGGATGCTATCTTACTTTTGTTGGAGAGACTTTACCACCACCTAGACAGTCCAAAAAAATATGCCAGAGTGCTTTTCTTAGACTTCTCATCAGCATTTAACACCATCCAACAACACCTTATGATAAAGAAACTTTCCTCGTTAGGTGTAAATTTAAATATTCAAACTTGGATACTGAAGTTTTTAACAAATCGACCACAATATGTCAAGGTAAATGACCAATTATCTCTACCAGAGAAATAAGCACTGGGGCGACACAAGGCTGCGTTCTCTACCCCGTACTGTATACAATTTATACCAATGATATTCAAAGATAAAGCGACACAGTTCTAATCTTAATATTTGCTGATGATACCACCATCGTTGGCTTAATATCTGAAGAAGAAGGCTTATATCGCAACTTAGTTACAAGCTTTATCAATTGGTGCGATGAAAATTTTCTCCAGCTGAATGTCATAAAAACAAAGAAAATTGTTGTTGATTTCAGGAGGGGGGGAACACCAAATTATAGATCTCAACATAAAAAATCAAAGTGTAGAGAAATTAGAGGCATATAAGTACTTAGGTGTCACCATTAATAATAATCTAACATGGCATGAGCACGGCGAAATACTGTATACGAAATTCAACCAAAGACTGATCTACGTCAAAAAACTGTTCAATTTCAGCGTAAACAAACAAGTCGTTAACTTATTCTACAGTGCAACAATTGGAAGCCTACTTAATTTTAGTATTACCTGCTGGTGTGGGAATTCAACGTCTGATATTAAACACCGCATAAACCGACTAATCAAGAAAGCTAGGAACCTAACACAAACTAAACATCCTTTACTGGAAGAACTATTTGAAGAAAGATGTTATTGTAAAACTAGACACATTTTGGATGATACATCCCACCCTCTTCATCACAGTTACTTAGGATCAGCCCGTTTGGGACGAATTCTTTCCGTCAGGGCGAGGACTGAAAGATATAAAAATACTTTTGTTTCCCAATCTGTACGGATTTACCAACATGCTCCCCCTGAATTCACAAATCTTAATGAGAACTAATAAGTCCCTGATATGGCTAAGAGAACTCACTGAATGGCTGCTAGTGAAAAAATGTATTACATATGTCTTGTGTTCAAATTGTTTTTTATACGGTAAGTGCTGAAAATGTACAATGCAATCATAAAACATTTCCATTTGTTTGGATCAATAAAAGAATCTTATCTTATCTTAAAAAGGAACAACATGATATTTTTAAAACCAACTCCAACACTTCATGGGACCATCCATAAATGATGAAAATTTTGCAATTTTTTTACCCCCACTCCCTCATTGTCACAAAGTTAGACCCCCTCAAATATAATGTCACAAATCTATGCACACCCCACTTCCCTAAAAATTCCCTGAGTCCACTACAGTCTTTAACAAACCCTTAAGCAATTCACCTACCATGGATATCAAATTACTGCATATGTGTTAGAAACATTTCACTACAACAGTGGTTCTTGACCAGGGGTAAAAGTACCTCCCCACCCCTAAGGAAGACCAGAAAATTGTTTTGCCTGCCATTGCTAGTTGTTTATGCTTTTCTGGTAAATTTTGTTTGCGCAGTACTTGTATTGGTAATTATTTCCTTGCTTATAAAAAGTTAATTAAAGAAAAACTGTGATAACTAAATTATTTTCATATTTTAAATTAGATTAAAATATAATTTATAAGGTTGGTGGGGGGGGGGGATTGTTTCAAATGGAGTGGGCCTGTGGGAGCAAAAAGATAAAGAATCCCTGCCCTAGAGCATTTACTAAGATCAACCCCCCTCCCCCAGCTTGTCCCTGACGGTGTCAGACAGTTCCACATGGACTCGCATGTACACACTGTCCCGGACTAAATATTTGTCCTTTGTGTCTTGGAACTTGGGAGCAAAAAGATATAGAATCCCTGCCCTAGAGCATTTACTAAGATCAACCCCCCCCCCCCCCCCCACCCCCACCCCCCCACCATTTTTTTCATTCCATCCCACTATGACTTCCGTCTCCACATTTTGACATTAATTCTCTCGACTATCAATGTTACTACACCCATTTTCTCTTCCTCCGTGGCCGCCTGTAACTTTTTTCCATTTTTTCTGACCTCACATACCTGTACTGATTCTTTCAGATTCAGTGCTCATAGTTTAAAAATACAATAATTATAATTAATAAATTAATAATTTTTGCATAAAAGTATATTAAAAATGTCTGTAATTTAGGGTTATTTAGTGCAATTCTTTATTATTATATTCCGCTTTCAAGTGACAGTGACGTCACATTGCTTACACTTACACCCCTCCCCTCATCCCAAAAAATGTGACCTCCCTTCCCCCTTTTAGACGTGTGGTGACACTGGTGTGGTGTCATTTATGAATGGCCTCAAGTGGTAGATTACTATTTACCAACCTAACTTTTGAGCCACTTGAATTTGAGCTAGAAAGTTGAACTTGGTGTTTTGTGTTTTTGTAATCAATTCTCAGACTCAAGGCACTCAAGGCTTTCTATAACTGATAACTCTATTAAATTGTAAACTATATATAGATCTAGACTATAGGCTATAACTCTTTATTATAATGTTCGGCCTGTTGAATACTATGTATGTAACCTACACTACTGTGCCACATGCCTATAATTATAATATAATAAATATAGACTATTACTACTATTAATTATTAATTAATTTATTATTCTGGTAACTTATATAATATTATTTATAGTATAGAGAGCCTACTCTTTAAAATTATATTTATACTTTTTTTTAAAAAACACCCATTATAATTAGACAGTATAGTCAGCCTCTAGTATCCACAACCCTTGGTACTCACTCAGCTTAAGACTTTTAAACTTAATTAAACAATCACTGGACTTAGACTTAGTAGAAGGCCGGATTTAAATTGTTTTGATTTTTGCCGAGTGGCTAATAACAGTAGAGCTCTCTACAGTTAGAGAGCATTTTATTACTGATAAGTTAAAAATATACACCACTTTCTTTTCTTGCAGATATAAAACACAATTTAATCGTAATTGGTAATTCTGACTGGTTAGTTACTGGTCAGTCCATGGGTTCTCTCTATATTTTCTCTCTCTGGGTATCTCTCTGTGTAAACAGTTTCCATTTCTGACTGTCAAACCCATTCCCTAAATTTATTTTAAGGGAAGCGTTATTCACACAGCTCTGTGAATAACGTTTAGCGTTATCGGCAGACCGAAATCTGTGAATAACGGCGAGCGTTATCCACACAGCTCTGTGAATAATGTTTAGCGTTATCGGCAGACCGAAATCTGCGAATAATATCTGTATACCGGTAGTATAATAGTAATAGCCTATTACTATACTAAATATTATGCAGTATAAAGTATATACACAATTGTAGTATAAGTAATATACTTAGTTACTTAGCTTAATCAGTATACGCATACATGGGCGCCCGCAGAAAACTTTCGGGGGGGGGGGATCGATTAACTTTCTGGGGGGGGGGGG
>CAXITT010000741.1:342318-358817 GCA_964033795.1 Lymnaea stagnalis | reverse complement strand
CTATTTCTGGAGCGGCATATTGTGTCCCTACTTATTATGATACTTATTAGAAAATAAAATGAAACAAATAAAACGTGACATATTTTTTCAGCTAAACATTAATACACAACTCTGAGATCTAAAATATTTGAATAAGTAAGTTATTAATAAGTATTTGTTTATTAGAGAAAAACAAATGGATGTTAAAGTCTATGAGTGGAATTATATAAAGAAAATTAAACAGTCAAAAGAGCTAAAAGTATATCACAATGTACAGTTAGAACAGCTGTATCTGACTTAAACATGGTTTATGCGGCTCATCTGCATGTCCATGTTGTTTACAGTTTTTTGACGAAACTTGAATGAACATTTTAACAAAATAGATTGAAACTTGTTACATAAGTAACAAAACTACATGAAAATAATAATAAAACTATGTGAACAGAATAAGAAAGCTATATGAAGAATATTATTATAATATAACACTACGAAAGAACCATTAAATATATATATTTATTTTAAATTTTATTTATAAAAATGAAGCTTCCCGACGAGGAATCGAACCTATGTCCGCCGAGTGACGGGCGGAGATACTGACCACTACACTACCGAGGAGATGTTTTCTCAATAACTTTGTATTTTATATTCATAATTTAATTTATCACATTCTGCGAATAATGTCGAGCGTTATTCACACAGCTCTGTGAATAACGTTTAGCGTTATCGGCAGAACGAAATCTGTGAATAACGGCGAGCGTTATCCGCACAGCTCTGTGAATAATCACTTCGTTATTTTAATGTTACACTCAGACTCATTGCACGGGGAAAAAAAATTTCACGCCACTTAAACTTAAACTATTTACTATTAAATAGAGTGAGACGGCCTATTAAGCCTATTAAAGAACAATGGAAATTTAAACTATTAGATAGAGAAGGTCAATTAAAGAACTAGGGAAAAATTATTGGCTCTGTATTGTAGCCACCATAACAATTTGGTGATTGAAGATTTAAATGGGCTTTCACTGAAGTCACACAAAAATTATATTCACTGGCTGACAGAGTGCCCTATTCTAGAACTGATGCCAAGTCGAACAAGGGCAAGTGATTGGTGAGACCCAGTGCGGGAAAACCTTGTATACCTTGAATTGCGTTTACATGTATTGTTACTTATTGTATCATGTTGCACTTGAAAAAATGTGTGTTTTGATGGGGAATTTCCAAAAACTAAATCCTATGACATGACTATGACACACTATGTGCACCAGTGCTCCATAGCCATAATGCCATAATGAATTATGCAATGGAACAGGAAGTTTTTGCAATGTCTACATTTAAAATAATGCAACTGGATAATATTTTGAAATACCGTACATAACATGTAATTATGCAAGCTAACAGAGATGGAATAATCACGTCCTTGTGGACCTTAATTTTAATGTTCAACTCTGTCACATTCTATTGCCTGGCACAAACCACACACAAAGAAAAACCAACCAAAGAAGGTAAACAGTTAAGTAAACATCAATAGGTTACATCTAAAAACAATAACACTATACTATAATAGTAGGCATATAGACTATAGTTGACCATACGCAAATTAATTATGCCTACTACATAGACCAACTACATTTACAATTTGAACCAATAATAACAATGTTAAATGAAAGTTAATTTTACTCATTATTACTGTACAAAATTTTTAACAAAGCTAAAAATCCCCAATTGTATAGTATTTTAGCTAAGTGTTATTATTGGTAATTGGTATTATGACCAACAAAAAAAAAATACACACACATTTTTTAAAATATATCTGACATCACTACATCACTGATACACAACTCTTATGTGGTCATTTTCCAAAAATCCAATTTCTAAAAAATTAAATGATGGAAATGAAAGAATGATAGGCCATATCATAATTATTTAAAGGTCTTGTGCCAACTGATATAGGCCCTAATACTGGCTATCTTCATCACTGTATTCATCTACAGTCTACAATAAAATGATATGGTTTTTTTTTTCAAATCATAGTTCTAGATCAATTGATGACCATTATGAATGTTCAGATGAACAATTTGATGCCTGAAGACAGAAACTCATTTATTGATTTGTGTATCATCAAACACCAGCAATGTACAGAAGAAGAGTTTTCTGGTAAACATGCTATTTTCAGGTGGCGTCCAGGCATCCCTTCACAGTCAAAGGTTTGTTGAACATATTTATTTCTTAGGATTATCTTTTCCCACCTCTTACTTCTGTTAAATGTCTGACCCACTACCTAATATCAAACCTGTAAACATGCTAATTTTTAAGTGGCGTCCAGGCATCCCTTCACAGTCAAAGGTTTATTGAATATGTTTATTTTGTAGGATAGTTTCCCACCACTTACTTCTGCTAAATGTCTGACCCACTACCTAATCTCAAACTTGTGAGTGTATATATTAGGCTACATTGAACTTTTTTTTTGCTTTAAATGTTACAAGTTATTTTAATACGGTGGCAATTGTTTGATTCTTATACATTTATTGGCGTAGCTTGACTAAGTAAAAGACGCCCAGGGTCAGGTTGAACTCCAAATTAATACCCCCTTTACGGGCACACATGATTATATAACACTAATGTCTAATATATCAAACCCTAAAAGTACCGCCGGGGCTGTCGCCCACTTCAAACCCCCTTTATGTATGCCACAACACTACTGAGTGGAACCATCCTCATCTATTCATAATATAAAATAATCATTTTATCTGCAATAAAATGTGATGAAGTTATATTACACCTGTTGACATGTATTAATAGCATTAAGATATTTAACATTGATGAAATGTTTACTTTCAGATAACCAAGACAGTGAAATTTTTTCACTTCAGTTCTCATGGAAATAAACAGTTAAAAATCCAATGCTTCAAACTAAATGAACTTGATAATATAGAAATCTTTTTGATATTTTTGAACCACATTTAAAAATAAATGGACAGAAATTAATTTATAAGGCTTGGAACACTGAAATATGTGTTTTGAAATGTAGGTAGCACATTGAAAATTCCTATGTTAATTTGTAAATTTATGCTTGAAAATTAGGATAGGTTCTGGCTAACATACACATGTGCTTTCAATGAAGACATACAGATATGTCCAGGTTAGTAAATCTTTTTTGATTTTGTTTTAGTTCATCTGGATGTGGTTATAAGAAGAAAATTTTTATCATGCCATAATTGTTTTATAATTTCACATTAAATAGTTTTTATCTAGAAACACTGTCCAAAAAATTATTTCAAATTTAAATTTACAGTCAGACTAATTAGCTGACCATTTTAAACTGGACTGGACAAGCACAATTTATGTGAGGGTCTTCAGAGTGTTGCTTGGGTTTGTTTCTGTTTGTGAGTAAGCAGATGGCTGTTGAGACAAAATGTTTTTGTGCACTAGGTGCAAGGGAGATCTCTAGGTGAAGTAGTAACCCAGGCTTTTCTGGATAATCTTTTATATCCTGCAGAAGATGGTCTGTTGGCTTCATGTTGCATGGAGCTTTTGAGTAAGGACGAGTGCCACAAACTTCAATCCTTAGCTGATTGTTCCCACATTTCTGGTTTTATGCAGAATGCATTTAAATGGGCTCCAAGGTTGTCGCTGAAGAGTTTCTTCACCTGCATATCACTTGCCATGCTCAAATTGGACCTAAAATATTCTACTGGGAAACCAATGGTCTGACATTATTGCAAGCAACATGTCCAATTTACATATAGGAAAAGCAATAGTTGTGCGGAGTTACTAACACAAATTTGTTAAGTTTGTGTTAATTCAAATCAGAAGCCATTCAAAACTGATTTAATCTAAAAATATATTAATATTTTTTACTTTTGATGTCCCTCTTTCATTATCTACACATTTAGTGAATGGAGGTTGGACTGAATGGTCTGTGTGGAGCAAGTGCCATGCAGATTGTGAAGATAAAGGTCTTCAACTACGAACCCGTGTCTGTGATAATCCTAAAGTAGCTTATGGTGGTGATTCTTGCGAGGGAGCAAAGGAACAAAATAGAACTTGTATTGGGCGCTGCCAAGCAAGTGAGATTCACTTTTTAATGCAACTTTTTCTTCTTCTACTGAATGGGGAATTTAAATATTTAATGATCCTGGTCTAACAGAGGAAATTACTTTTAAAAATGTTTTGTCCAATACTGGACGAGGAAACTGTCCTTTTAAAATTTGGATTAAAGTAAGGCAAAAAATATTTGTTTTAAAGCTGTGACCATGTCTGTTATAGGTGCTGATAGAAAGCTTGTATTAAAGTTGTGACCATGTCTGTTACAGGTGCTGACGGAAAGGCAGAAGCTGAGCAGTACCTGGTACAAATTCATCAAGTGTTCCCAGAGTTGATAGAAATGTGCATGGACAAACACTGCATCTATGATGAGGTCCTGAAAATCCTCCAGGAACGTGGCAAAGTTGTGAGTGACATTTGACCTTCAAGCATTTGTCAAAATTCCAGGGTTACTTTTGCTAGCTATGCTGCTAGTTAAAATATACATCTTTAGACTGCCGCTTGAAATTTTTGGAAAATGAAGAACACAGAATTTGTATTAAACATTTCTATATCAATTATGATTGTGGAAAAAATTGTAATTTTTAAATTGAGCACAAGACAGAACAACATCTTGGTATCATATGATATTGCAGCAAATAGTTATACTATGATATTGCAACAACTTTATTCTTCACAGAACAAATACTGGTCCAGCATTAGCTGTGTCAAATACGTAGGAGCTTGTCCAGTCAACGGAGGCTGGAGAGAATGGGAGGACTGGGGACAGTGCTCAACACTCTGTGGACAAGGGGAGAGGGTCCGACTGCACCGCTGTGACAACCCCACAACAAAGAATGGCGGGATACCTTGTCAAGGGGAATGGTTCCAGAAACAGTTATGTCTAGAACGAAGGGAGTGCGGTATGTGCATGGATGATTAACCCATGAATTGGCTCAACTACCAATTTTCCAGATCCTGAACAATATTTTAATGGGACCTCCAATTCCTGGTATGTGACCAGCACAGGACTAAACATGTGGTTTTGATGCAGTGTATACTGCAATGGATATTTCATATTGAACTATGGACTTAAAAAAGATATCATTCATTCTTAAATGCCAGATAGCTATAAACATTTCTTAAATGGTCTTGTGAGTTAGTATGATCTTAAAATCCTAAAATTTTAATCACATTGACTTACACTAAGACTTACACATGAACTTATCTGTTGAATTATGTCTTCAGATCTGCAGCCCTGTTTCAGTCATTTCCATTTTGATGGTCCATTACTTTTTATTTAACTTGTGTGTTTGAGGGAAGGTTGATGTCAATAGTAATTAGGCCTACTTTTTAAACAAAAAACAGTTTTAGAGTATTTAAAGTTAATAAAAAGATAATATATTTAGCCATCTCATTCAGGGTTTGACGAGGCACACTCAGCCTCTAGATAAATCTATAAACAATTAAATCATGTGTTTAAGCACCGTGAACAGGAGAGCTCCAGGCAAAAAGTGGTGGGTCGGCTCCACATAATACTGAAACTTAACCCAATGAACATCAGTGCAAAGGAATTCATTATACTTTCCATGCTTATATTTCATTAGACACTCCATGCTTATATTTCATTAGACTCTCTATGTAGGCCTTACATTTCCTTAGACTCTCTAAGTAGGCCTTACATTTCCTTAGACTCTCTATGTATATCTTATATTTCCTTAGAATCTCTATGTAGGTCTTATATTTCCTTAGACTCTCTATGTAGGCCTTATATTTCCTTAGACTCTCTATGTAGGCCTTATATTTCCTTAGACTCTCTATGTAGGCCTTATATTTCCTTAGACTCTATGTCGGGCTTACATTTCCTTAGACTCTATGTCGGCCTTACATTTCCTTAGACTCTCTATGTAGATCTTATATTTCCTTAGACTCTCTATCTAGGCCTTATATTTCCTTAGACTCTATGTCGGGCTTACATTTCCTTAGACTCTATGTCGGCCTTACATTTCCTTAGACTCTCTATGTAGATCTTATATTTCCTTAGACTCTCTATGTAGGCCTTATCTATTTTTACAGGGAGAAATGCAGGAGTGACTCAGTGGTCTGAATATTCCCCATGCTCAGAGACTTGTGGCAAGTATGGAAGAAAAGAATCCATGATGGTCTGCTTGTCTCAAAACTTGAGATGTTTCCCTGGCCAGGGCAAGACGAGCCACTTGGTTAGACAAATGCCTTGTTATGGAGGGGAGTGCCCAAGTAAGCTTTTAGCTCGTTGAAAGTGCTTCTGTTTTTAATGTGTGGACCGAATGTCTTTAGTTGTGATTTTTTTAAATGGCTAATTATTGATAAGAATTTTTTTTTTTTAAAAAGCAGTTTTTATTTTAAAATTATATTTGGCTACCTGTAATAGAGCAATAGATTATTTATTTTTCAAATTTAAAAAAAATATTGATCTGTTATTGGTAGCAAAAATATAATTTTTTTAAATAAAAACTTTAAAAGCAGTTTTTATTTTAAAATTATATTTGGTTACTGGTAATAGATTAATAGAAAATAAATGATTTCAAAGCAATGACTAAGTAGACAACAGAGAAATGCTAAAAGTTCATAGATTTCAAGTTAGAAGTACTCTAATCTTCTGACAGGAGTACTCTAATCGTTTGATAGAAGTACTCTAATAGTTTGATAGGAGTACTCTAATCTTCTTATAGGAGTTCTCTAATAGTCTGATAGGAGTACTCTAATGGTCTGAAAGGAGTACTCTAATCTTTTGTTAGGAGTACTCTAATCTTCTGACATGGGTACTCTAATCTTCTGCTAGGGGTATCTATGTTATGCTAGGGGTAGTCTAATATTCTGACATGGGTACTCTAATCTTCTGCTAGGGGTATCTATCTTCTGATAGGAGTACTCTAATCTTCTTATTTTCTTTAATGAAACCTTTGCTCAATAATTTTTAAAAAATTAATTTTGTTCGGCTAGAAAGTGGTGGTTGGGGAAGTTGGCAGTTGTGGACTGGATGTTCAGCCGAGTGCGGAACTGGGCGTAGAACTAGGTATCGGCTGTGCAATGCACCATATCCGGCAGGCGGAGAAGGTTGTCTGGGATCAAAGATTCAAACATCTTCCTGCGATGGCAGTTTCTGCATACAATTACCTGAGGGTGAGTTTACCGGAGAGCTGCGGAGGCAGACAAAGTTTTGATCACAATCGGTACAACGTTGGATATGAGGATCATCTTAAGATAAATTCAGATATAAATTTAATTTGAATTTGGGTGTGAATCCACACTTTTATAGTAGGACCTCCTCATCAGGAAGGGTTAGTTTTTTATATTGAGTAACATAGACTGAAGAAGAAATTTATAAATAGAAGAATGAAAAATAGAAGGGGGGGGGGTCACTTTTCTTGGTAAGCAGTCCAATCCTCAACTTTAATTTAAAAAATAATTAGACATTCAACATGAAACTCCCAAACGAATTGTTCTATTTTTAACAATGGCAATTGTGTCAATTTAAAAATTTGACAGAAATGAATTTTATAAAGGGATGATTGTTATATATAAACTTACTGCAACATGTCTTCAGTTTTTTTATATGAACAAAGGAAATATTTTATTTTTATGTATATTGTCGGGATGATTTATTAATCTAGCAGATCAAACCATGGGGGGAGGAAAGGGGGGGGGGGGGGGGATACCATGGTTGGGATACCATGGACAAGATAAAATGGTTGGACTCCATAGGTGGGATAGCACATTTTTAACAGAGCAAGATTTAATTCAAAGTCTTTGAACTAATTCAATCAATTTATTTGTATGTTGTTTTAAAAATACTTTTCAGCAGCAGTGGAGGAGACCAGAGAAAAACGGGAAGCCCCCGTGCCTAAAGATGGAGATGTCCTCAACACCACTGTGAACACGGTCACATCCCAGTTCACTTTAGTCTACTGTCAAAGCAAAGATGATTCAAACCACGCAACAATTTTTAACCAAGCGGGGGGGAAATGCAGGATACCAAACCTTTTTACCAAACCTGAAACAACCTGGTTTCCAAATAGAACCTACAGTCATGGGAGAAATAAAACCCAAATTGCGTTACTCAGCCATGGGCTCGTTAGACGGACCAAAAACGCCTCACAGAACCATAGAAGCAGACAGGTAGTTCACCGGAGGCTGTCGGAAGTTGGGCTGAATCAGGCTAAAAAACTGATCAAGTCAGGGTCCACCTCACCGGGGGCCAAACAAGATTCAGCTGAGAGGCTGGAGCCTGGTGATAGGAGTCTTGTGATTTATCGGCAGCGTCGAAACAGTCAAGATGACCCAGTAGGCAAAGTGTTGTGTTCCAATTTGTTCATAGCTTCACGTTATTTATATCAAACTGATGTCACAGGTAACAGCTCAACCATAGTGGCTGGTTATGTCAACCAAAGTGGGTTGTCATGTCAACCAAAGTGGGTTGTCATGTCAACCAAAGTGGGTTGTTATGCCTACCAAAGTGGGTTGTTATGGAATCAGCTTAAATAAGTTCATTAGATATTTCTTTACAAGGATAAATCATAGAAAATTTTACGTTTTCATTTAAAATTGAATCGGGATCCTGTTCTTCTTAAAAGAGCAAATGTAAAATACATGGATTTGGTCATAAAAACTTTTAAAGATACTTGAGAGTTCATGAACTATTTCATAATATACGTGAGAGTTCATGAACTATTTCAAATACTTCAGAGTTCATGAACTATTTCAAATACTTCAGAGTTCATGAACTATTTCATAATATACGTGAGAGTTCATGAACTATTTCAAATACTTCAGAGTTCATGAACTATTTCATAATATACGTGAGAGTTCATGAACTATTTCAAATACTTCAGAGTTCATGAACTATTTCATAATATACTTGAGAGTTCATGAACTATTTCAAATACTTCAGAGTTCATGAACTATTTCATAATATACTTGAGAGTTCATGAACTATTTCAAATACTTCAGAGTTCATGAACTATTTCATAATATACTTGAGAGTTCATGAACTATTTCAAATACTTCAGAGTTCATGAACTATTTCATAATATACTTGAGAGTTCATGAACTATTTCAAATACTTCAGAGTTCATGAACTATTTCATAATATACTTGAGAGTTCATGAACTATTTCAAATACTTCAGAGTTCATGAACTATTTCATAATATACTTGAGAGTTCATGAACTATTTCAAATACTTCAGAGTTCATGAACTATTTCATAATATACTTGAGAGTTCATGAACTATTTCAAATACTTCAGAGTTCATGAACTATTTCATAATATACTTGAGAGTTCATGAACTATTTCAAATACTTCAGAGTTCATGAACTATTTCATAATATACTTGAGAGTTCATGAACTATTTCAAATACTTCAGAGTTCATGAACTATTTCATAATATACTTGAGAGTTCATGAACTATTTCAAATACTTCAGAGTTCATGAACTATTTCATAATATACTTGAGAGTTCATGAACTATTTCAAATACTTCAGAGTTCATGAACTATTTCATAATATACGTGAGAGTTCATGAACTATTTCAAATACTTCAGAGTTCATGAACTATTTCATAATATATGTGAGAGTTCATGAACTATTTCAAATACTTCAGAGTTCATGAACTATTTCATAATATACGTGAGAGTTCATGAACTATTTCAAATACTTCAGAGTTCATGAACTATTTCATAATATACTTGAGAGTTCATGAACTATTTCAAATACTTCAGAGTTCATGAACTATTTTAGACACTTCTGCTAGTTCATATGTGATATTTCTTTATTTTACAATGTTTATCTATGTTTTGACCAGACATCGGTGGAACCAGACGACCCTTACAACTTCCCTTTGAACCCTGACACTGAGACAATGTACACAGCCTGGTCTCCATGGACGTCCTGCAGTGTCAGCTGCGGCGGGGGTGTTCGTGACAGGACAAGATCGTGCAAAGACACCAAAACTGTGTGTCGAGGGGAGGTCAAGCCAAATCAGTTCTGTAATTTAGCTCCGTGCCCAGGTAAGGATCATGTATATGCACTGTATGGAAGAGTGTTTGTAGACAAGAGTAACTGATATTGTTGGATCTTGTAGTTAACATTGTTTGATAGAGTTATTAACATTGTTTGATCTAGTAATTAATATATTTGTATCTAGTAAAAAATATCTTTAGATCTAGTTACTAACACTTTTGGATCTAGTTATTAATATTGTTGGATCCAGTCATTTATATCTTTTGGATTTAGTAATTTATATTGTTGGATCTAGTTATTTATATTGTTGGATCTACTAATTACCCAAGTTTGATCTAACAATTGATATTGCTGGCTCTACTAAATTACCCAGTTTGATCTAACAATTGATATTGCTGGCTCTACTAAATTACCCAAGTTTGTTTAAACAATTGATATTTGCTGGCACTACTAAATCACCCAAGTTTGATCTAACAATTGATATTTGCTGGCACTACTAAATCACCCAAGTTTGATCTAACAATTGATATTGCTGGCTCTACTAAATTACCCAGTTTGATCTAACAATTGATATTGCTGGCTCTACTAAATTACCCAAGTTTGTTTAAACAATTGATATTTGCTGGCACTACTAAATCACCCAAGTTTGATCTAACAATTGATATTTGCTGGCACTACTAAATCACCCAAGTTTGATCTAACAATTGATATTTGCTGGCACTACTAAATCACCCAAGTTTGATCTAACAATTGATATTTGCTGGCACTACTAAATCACCCAAGTTTGATCTAACAATTGATATTTGCTGGCACTACTAAATCACCCAAGTTTGATCTAACAATTGATATTTGCTGGCACTACTAAATCACCCAAGTTTGATCTAACAATTAATATTGCTGTCTCTACTTATTACTCAAGTTTGATCTAACAATTGATATTGCTGGCACTACTAAATCACCCAAGTTTGATATAACAATTGATATTGCTGTCTCTACTTATTACCCAAGTTTGATCTAACAATTAATATTGCTGTCTCTACTTATTACTCAAGTTTGATCTAACAATTGATGTTGCTGGCTCTAATATTAACATTTTGTTTTATATCTAATGATCTTTGAGAAAAGCTTGAAAAATGTGTTCATTTCTCTTTTTAATAATGAAACAATTTCTCTGACTGCTTTGACTAGTTGAAGGTGGCTGGGGGTCATGGCTAGGCTGGAACATCTGCAGTGCAACGTGCGGTCAAGGTGTGACGGAAAGATACCGGACATGTGATAACCCACTGCCCCAGTTTGGTGGTACCTGCCCGGGTCCTAACGTGGAAGTAAAGAAATGTTCGGCCATGGGCTCGTGCACTGGTCAGTGGCCTACTTTTTCTTTATGAGCAGACAACAGATTTTGTCCTTGTAATCAGACCATGTCTGGCTGGAAATTGTCTGTTGTATAATGGGTCTACTTTACTCTCAGATTAATGAAGTCTGGCCAACTTGGTTTCTTGTATCAGTAGAACAATGTCAGAGAGCCTGACAATCTTAGCTACTTGTATCAGTAGAACAATGTCAGAGAGCCTGACAATCTTAGCTACTTGTATCAGTAGAACAATGTCAGAGAGCCTGACAATCTTAGCTACTTGTATCAGTAGAACAATGTCAGAGAGCCTGACAATCTTAGCTACTTGTATCAGTAGAACAATGTCAGAGAGCCTGACAATCTTAGCTACTTGTATCAGTAGAACAATGTCAGAGAGCCTGACAATCTTAGCTACTTGTATCAGTAGAACAATGTCAGAGAGCCTGACAATCTTAGCTACTTGTATCAGTAGAACAATGTCAGAGAGCCTGACAATCTTAGCTACTTGTATCAGTAGAACAATGCCTGAGAGTCTTGTAGTCTGGCAATCTTAGCTACTTGTATGAGTAGAACAATGTCTGAGAGTCTTGTAGTCTGGCAATCTTAGCTACTTGTATCAGTAGAACAATGCCTGAGTCTTGTTTAAAACATTTCAGTGTATACTATTTTTGTCAATCTAATAATTACTTCTTTTATTGTTCTACTATCTGCTTGTTTCATGGAGCTAATTTATGAAATTCTCCAATGTAAAAAATTGTCATGTCCAAATACATGATAGCAAATACATGATATCAAATACATGATACCAAATACATGATACCAAATACAAAATACTAAATATATGGTACCAAATACATGGTACCAAATTCATGGTACCAAATACATGATACCAAATACATGATACCAAATACATGATACCAAATACATGATACCAAATACATGATACCAAATGGCTGGGGAATGATGATGATATCTAAATCATTAAAACAAATAATTAACTCTAGCAAATGCATTATTATTTTCTCAGAAAGCTTGTTTTCTTGGTAAATCCTGATTGTTTCAGAGAACTATTGGACCAGCGTTCAATGGACCCCGTGGACAAGCTGCAGTAAATCTTGCGGTGGGGGGACACGAAAACGTAACCTTTTTGGCTACCGCATATTTTACTACAAAAACACCCCTCCAGAAAGTATTGTGTGTAACACCATGCCCTGCCCAGGTTAGCTCCCTTGCTTAGGTTAGCTCCCTTGCTTAGGTTAGCTCCCTTGCTTCTCAGGGGGTAGAGCTTTTCTTTTTTCATTTTACTTTTTTTTTAAACTCGTAGTTCTGGAAGGGTACGTTAAACACATTGTTCTGGTAGGGTACGTTAAACACATTGTTCTGGTAGGGTATGTTAAACACATTGTTCTGGTAGGGTATGTTAAACACATTGTTCTGGTAGGGTATGTTAAACACATTGTTCTGGTAGGGTATGTTAAACACATTGTTCTGGTAGGGTATGTTAAACACATTGTTCTGGTAGGGTGGGTTGCTGAATCCATGTACTGGCACATGTGCAATGGTTGGGGAAGCGATGCTGCTATCCATGTACTGGCACATGTGCAACGGTTGGGGAAGCGATGCTGCTATCCATGTACTGGCACATATGCAACGGTTGGGGAAACGATGCTGCTATCCATGTACTGGCACATGTGCAATGGTTGGGGATGCGATGCTGCTATCCATGTACTGGCACATGTGCAACAGCCTCCCCTCACAACATCCAGCACATGGTACAACCTCTCACCATGATTCTCCCAAAGTCAGTTCCGTTATGTTAACTGATGAGAAACACTCCCGTTTAAAATCTCAACAACTTAACTTTTTTTATGAGGACCACAAAATTTTAGACAGTTTCAACTTTTGGTATGAATATATGTACCAATGTTTATAACTCAATCTCAATTTTGCACGCATTCATTATCAATTTGTTCAAAAAGGATTTTATTGTAGGTTGACAACTTCCTATTTTTAATATAAATTTTGATATAAATATATATAACATTTATATGAACAATTATCATCTCCGTTTCTTCTCCAAAAATCCATGTCTTAAAATGTTACTCTAAATCTAAACAATTCTAGAAAATGGCCTTTGGGCGGCTTGGGGTGGCTGGTCAAGGTGTTCGGAGCCTTGCGGTATCGGAAGTACAGTAAGGGACAGGACTTGCACGGACCCCGCCCCAATGTTTGGAGGCAATCCTTGTGAGGGCGGAGGGTCGGACCTCCAGACTTGCTACGCTGGACCGTGTTTGGGTGAGTTGATCCCATTTAAAATATAAAAAAAAGTAGAGCTGAAGTTGTTAGATCCAAATCCTGAACAATCAGTTGGGGGTAAATAAGATTATAAGAATAAAAGATTGCTTTTAAAGAACTTAGATTTGTGTTCTGCTCTGTTTAAAGTGTTAGCCTTTTTTGTTCACCAAAGTTGTATAGTGAGGCTGGACTATTAATACTATCAAGTCCTCTTGTCATGAGAAATATCTTATACATTTAGCATGAACTCACTGCACAATAAGATGTCGCCTCATTGCTTTGTCTAATCAAATGCTTTGCAGAGTTGACTTATTTTGTCACTTTGGCATTGACATCTGAAAATCTTTCTTGAAGAAAGTTGATGTTTACTAACTTGGTTGAAATCTAAAAATTAAAAATTATTTATGCATTTATCTATAAGTAGTTTTTTTTCACTTGATTTATTTGTTTAATCTCAGATCAAGATGATTATGGGATTCTCATAGAAGGAGATGGATTCCTGGTATATCCTGGCAATGGGAAACCATCAGGGTTTTTCATGTTTTTTGCCAGACTTCTGCCTCTGAAAGTGTCAGGAACTATTTTTCATCATGTGAGTTAACCTTTAACCCAGCGCAACATAAATAATATAACATCAAAACATTTTGGGTTCTACGTTGCATCAACTCAAACATTAGCTGAGACCGAGTTATCAGCCATTTCCCTCCACATTTTTTAAGTTCATGGCCATCTCTGGTCAATGGCATGATCTTTGCGATTGACCTTTGAGACTGATCTTTGGAACAAACCCCCAGCTGTCGTAGATCTGCCTTCATTTATCAGTTCATTTCAATTGTGGTTGGTTGACGAAGCATCTGGCGTTGGTCTCTATCAGTATACCATCTTGGTTCCTGGATGATCCGCAGGCTGCCATATTAAATTCTCACTACCATGGCTTGGGCAGACACTCACACCATTGCCTCACATCTTTGAAAATGAAGAAATCAAAATGTATAGGGCCTACATAATATACTGCAAGTGATTCAATACTTTACATTTTCTATAAAACTGCTCCATTTCCAAGTCTAGGCAAGTCTAGACAAAAATAATTTGTCTCCAGTCTTAAAGAGGCTTGTAAAATTACCATACGAACTGATATACATTAAGTGGGATTAATTCATTTTGATTCTTTACTTACAAAAGTGTGCATGAGTTTCAGGTGAGAGATTGCAAAAAAGACTTGATGACCTGTGAGTGCAGCATTCTGTTGACCATGGATAACGGTGTTTTGGTGTTGACTGTCCAAGCTGGCAAGGTGGAGCAGCCACTGAGCCTGCAGTACACAAACACACTCGTGGTAAAGACAGTTTGTCTTGTCTAGTTCCTTGAAATAATGAAAGTTTTACTTAGATTGAGATCTTGCTAGCAGAAAGCTTAACTCCTGTAAAATGCATTGTATTTAAGACTGATGAATTTAATCTATGTTCAGTCCCCTCCATAAGGTCGTCACTCACCCATGAGTTAAACTGGTGGTTGGCATCCTGTGGCTCAAGAGCTGCATGCGTCACTCACCCATGAGTTAAACTGGCGGTTGGCATCCTGTGGCTCAAGAGCTGCATGCCTCGCTTCGAAGGAAATTTGCTGCTCTTTTTGTTTACTAATCTAAAATAACAATGAAACAATACTTCCCTGCCCGCCACTCCCAGAATGAAACAATACTTCCCTGCCCGCCACTCCCAGAATGAAACAATACTTCCCTGCCCGCCACTCCCAGAATGAAACAATACTTCCCTGCCCGCCAC
This sequence comes from Lymnaea stagnalis, assembly GCA_964033795.1. NCBI lineage: Eukaryota > Metazoa > Mollusca > Gastropoda > Lymnaeidae > Lymnaea > Lymnaea stagnalis. The sequence continues at coordinate 343,391 of CAXITT010000741.1, read as the reverse complement.
TCCCAAAATGAAACAATACTTCCCTGCCCGCCACTCCCAAAATGTTTTCTAAGCTGATGTAATTTATAAAAATGGCCCCTCACTCAATAAACGTTGCAAACCGCTGAATTAAATCTACTTTCTTTTTTTTTTTTTAACTTAAACCTCACAAATTTATTATGAAGAGAAAGAGGTAACACCATGTAAAATATGATTTGCTTAAGTTAAAAAGAACAAATTTATATTGATGTGTTTTTCTAAAGTGCTAAAAACCAAATTGTGATTTATAAATAATTCCAATATTGTGTGTTTGTCAGACTTTAAAAAATGCAAGTTCACAGCAATTCGCCTCATTTGTTCAATGCAGAAGTATTAGGGGAAAAGTTTCTGGTTGATGCAACATTTCAGATGGACAAATGGCAGGACGTTCTGGTGATTGTGACAGAGAGCTGGGCAGAGATGAAGGTGGACGATGGTCAGAGACTTGAGAAACCTTTGGTCAAAAACCCCACAGAGTTGTTGAACTTTGAGGGGGAACTCACTGTTGGTTGTAACAGATTGAAACAAAAAGGTGAGGGCATTTAAGATAATGAACACTCCCTTCCATAGTCTTTAAAATATTTGCTGGTCTTTTGTTAGCATTATGCTAATTGCTAAGTTGACTTAGTTGTTGAAAACTTTGGAGGTGTTCAATTCAGAAGCTTAAAAGAGTGACTACAACAGGGGGTGCAGCATCAGAGTGTCTACATCATGGGGTGCAGCATCATAGTGATGACATCAGGGGGGTGCAGATTCAAAGAGTGTTGACATCAGGGGGTGCAGATTCAAAGAGTGTTGACTTTAGGAGGTGCAGATTCAAAGAGTGTTGACATCAGGGGGTGCAGATTCAAAGAGTGTTGACTTCAGGGGGTGCAGATTCAAAGAGTGTTGACATCAGGGGGTGCAGCATCATAGTTTTGACTTCAGGGGGTGCAGATTCAAAGAGTGTTGACTTCAGGGGGTGCAGATTCAAAGAGTGTTGACTTCAGGGGGTGCAGATTCAAAGAGTGTTGACCTGAGGGGGTGCAGATTCAGAGTGTGTTGACTGGAGGGGG
>CAXITT010000741.1:313201-334964 GCA_964033795.1 Lymnaea stagnalis | reverse complement strand
CCCCATGTATGGGGCCTGGCACACTGCCATCAGATATCACCCCATGTATGGGGCTTGCCACACTGCCATCAGATATCACCCCATGTATGGGGCCTGGCACACTGCCATCAGATATCACCCCATGTATGCGGTGTCACACTGACATAAAGATAGCACCCCATGTATGTGCCTGTCACTCTGACATCAGATATCACCTCATGTATGCGGTGTCACACTGACATAAAGATAGCACCCCATGTATGTGCCTGTCACTCTGACATCAGATATCATCCCATGTATGTGCCTGTCACACTGACATCAGATATCACCCCATGTATGTGGTGTCACTCTGACATCAGATATCACCCCATGTATGTGCCTGTCACTCTGACATCAGATATCACCCCATGTATGTGCCTGTCACTCTGACATCAGATATCACCCCATGTATGTGCCTGTCACTCTGACATCAGATATCACCCCATGTATGTGCCTGTCACACTGACATCAGATATCACCCCATGTATGTGCCTGTCACACTGACATCAGATATCACCCCATGTATGTGGTGTCACTCTGACATCAGATATCACCCCATGTATGTGCCTGTCACACTGACATCAGATATCACCCCATGTATGTGCCTGTCACACTGACATCAGATATCACCCCATGTATGTGGTGTCACACTGACATCAGATATCACCCCATGTATGTGCCTGTCACTCTGACATCAGATATCACCCCATGTATGTGCCTGTCACTCTGTCATCAGATATCACCTCATGTATGTGCCTGTCACACTGACAGATCTTTTTTTTTTTTTTTTTAATTAATCTTAACTGACAAAGGAATACAAAAAATGATTAACCTTTAAATTGTTCTCATCTTAATCTTAGATTATGTGACAGAGGTTTATAGGAACTCGGAGACTATGACAAGTTTATTGTGCGGAGTACCAGAGAAAGCAGCAAAGATACACTTTGTTCAAATTATTTGGTTTGAAAATATGAAAAGACTGCTACCTAGCTCAGGAGTGGAAATTGTCGATGTGGTTTGTTCCGATTTTTTACAAGTGTTTTAAAAGCTAAGTTTCTAAAACTAAAGCCTTTTTAAACAAATATATATTTATTTATTTATTTATTTAGGCATTTTTATATAGCGCTTATCATAAAGCTCTAAGCGCTTTACAATTGTTAAAACATGTAAACTAAGTAAATACAAATGAGACACTAGGATAGTAACTACTATTCTATAGAAACAATGAAAATGGCTATAAAACGAGGACACTTTGACACTTCAGGATCAACCCGAAACAGAAAATGAGGTAGGGCAAGGAGGGTGCATCACAGGTCATAGGCGGACCTAAACAGATGAGTTTTAAGGGACTTTTTGAAAATGGACAAGGTTTCACTATGACGTATATGGAAGGGGAGCTGGTTCCAGAACGTGGGCCCATGGAAGCAGAAGGAGCGTTCACCGATGGTCTTAGTTTTAGTTCTTGGGATTGAGAGGGTTCTACTGTCAATGGAAGAACGTAGTTGTCTTGTGGGGATGTAAGGAAGCAACAGTTCAGAGAGATAGACAGGAAAGTGAGGGTCAGTGAACGAGTTGAAGCAAAGATTGGCAGACTTGTATTTGATGCGAGAGGATATTGGAAGCCAGTGGAGTTGCCGCATGTGTGGTTGAATGTGGTCATGTTTCTTTAATTTAAAAATGAGTCTGCATGCTGAGTTCTGTGCCTTCTGAAGTTTTTCTATGTGGTGTTGAGGAATGCCTGAGAGAAGAATGTTACAGTAGTCAAATTTTGAAAGAATGAGTGAAGAGACGAGAGTTTTTGTGGCATCAAAGGAGAGGAGGTGTCTAATGGTGCTGATTTTTCTAATTTCGTTATATGCTGATCTGCATATATTCGTGACATGTTTGTCCATGGAGAGGGTGTCCGTAAGCGTGACTCCAAGGTTTCTGGCAGAGGGAGAGAGTGTGATGTCAGAGTTGCCAATAGATATAGAAGAAGGAGCGAATGGAGGGAGAGGTTTGTTTTGAGAGTGGATGAGAAGGATTTCCGTTTTATCATCATTTAGCTTCAGTTTGTTGCAAGTCATCCAACGCTTTACATCGTCCACGCACTCCTGTATGCGAAGGATTGTGGCATCAAGTTGATCAGGAAAGCAAGAGTCACTGATTTGAGTGTCATCAGCAAAGGATTGACTGGAAACTGAGTGGTGGCTAATGAGAGATGATAGAGGTTTAGTGTAGAGGATGAAAAGGACCGGCCCAAGGACCGATCCTTGAGGAACTCCAATAGACAGGGCTGAAGGTTTGGAAGAGCGGTTGGAAATAGAGACTTTTTGAGTTCTGTCAGAAAGATATGATTGAAACCAGTTTAAAGCTGAGCCAGTAAGTCCGAAAGAAAGATGAAGGCGGTCAAGAAGAATCTGGTGGTCAATGGTATCAAATGCAGCAGAGAGATCTAACAGAGTGAGAATAGAGAGTTTGCCATCGTCCATCGCGCGCAGGAGGTCACTCATGACTCGGACCAGTGCTGTTTCTGTGCTATGACCAAGTCGGTAGGCGGACTGAGAGGAAGGATAGAGATTGCGAGAATGAAGATAGCCAGAGAGCTGAGAGAGTATGAGTTTTTCTATGATTTTTGAGAGAATATCCCCGGTATTCCCGGTTTTCATACTTCTCTCCCCTGCACGAACTTTTGCACCACCTTTTAGCTTGACACATACAACTGTGTACGGGCAATAACATAACTGTGTACGGGCAATAACATAATTGTGTGTGTTCGTGTACTTAATTAAATGTATGCACTGAACTTACATTCCTGCAAAGAATATCTGAACGCTTCAATTAGATTAGCCAGGATTACAGCCTTTTCTTGTATGGTGCTTGAAATTCATATTGACTCCTTGCCATTTGCAGACTTCCAGCACTCAAGTTGAGAGCAAGTTGAATTTGTATCCAGGAGCCAAAAGAGAAGGAGTCTATGCCTGTGTTTACAACCAGGATGGCATGCTGTCAGTCGCCCATGTTTTCTTGGTGTTCAACAGCCCTGGTAAAAAGTAGTTTGTCTCACAGAGCTGGATATGTTTTCAGCGGACCAGTAAATCCATTTTCAGAGTTGTAAAAAATGTGTGATAAGGACATGATTGTAAATGGTTCAGTTGTGTTTGATGAACTTACATTTTTTTTAAAATGTATTACTGGTTCCTAAAACTAATCCAGTTTTGTCTTTCCATCAGAATTTTCATGGAGGCTTTTTTTTAAAATAAATATAAAATTGTAGTTTTGATTATTTTGATTGGTATTATACAATTATTTTCATGATGTAAGTTTTTTTGTTTCTTTTGTACCTGGTATATGCTGTTACTTAACCTTTTTGAGATGGCTGGGCCGATCTATCGCCCAAAGTGTTACGGCGAAAACAACGAAAGGCCGATCTATCAGCCCAATAATAAAAGCCTCAAGATTGGCTGGCTGGTGATTGTACCAGCTAATCATATTGCTACTCGCATTTCTTGATCATCTCGTCAATTTAATAGCTGCTTCCATTAATAGTTCTGTCATTTTATAGAAACTTTTTTTTTGTACCTGGTGACTCCAATAAATGCTTAAGAAATATTTGAGCTTGAAATATGAGAAAAGACAAAAGCAGCCACTGGGGTATATTGTATGCAGTTTTTCACTCTAAATTTCATGCAGACCAGATATGAGTTAGGACTTATTTAGGCTTCAACAATCATAAAATGTAACAAAATTCAACAAGTACAAGTAAGACAATTTTATTCTAAGTGTAAAAAAAAAAAATGTCATGCATAGATTATGCAAATCAGGATAACTCATTTGCATAAATGTTGAGATTTCAGTTTGATTCATAGAGATCATACCAGTATTAGTTTTTTTCAATTCTCTACAAGAATATATAAAGTTTCATAATTGTTAAGAATTATTTTATTTTTTAATCAATTTTTTTGCAAAGTAAGTGAAACATGGCAGAAATGAAAGAAAATAAATTTAAATTTATTTGTTTGATCTGCATCAATAAAAAGCTTTTACTTTTTATTGAAAATGAACAATGTTAACCCATTATCAACAATTCAATTCTTGTATGAAAATGAATCATTTTAGCCCATTAACAACTATTCAATTCTTGTATAAATGTGCAATTATGTGTTGCCTTGAAAAGAACGGTTACAAAAGATTTTTAAATAAAATAAATATTACATTTTTTTAAATACATGTATTGCTGATTCATTCAAGTGTATAAAAAAACTTGTGGAGCTCTGAGGATGAAGAGGAATTGCATCATTTCAACATTTACTCTTTGAACTTTTTGATTTGCTTTGATATTGTAAGGAAGCTTAAAAATTCACTGCTCTCATTTTTATCCTTGATGCAAAGCTTCCAAAAGTCCACCGTTTAAATAGACTTGCTATTGCAATGAAGCATTTCCTCTACATCACAGGGCGCAGCAAAAGAAGTGTAATTGAGGAGAAAAGAAAAGAGAATGTCGAAGGGAATGAGGTCGAGCTAAATGACATTGAAGTTGTCACATCGCCTGACAAAAATGACATTGCAGGTAAAAGGATTCACAAGAAATACTTACACCTGATTTGTGCACATTTTCAAGGAAATTCAATTATTGGAATCACAAAATACATGCATTTCTTGGAATCACAAAATACATGATTCTTTAAAAACACTAGACTCAAATGGAAAAGCTTATTATGACCAATTCTTTGGGGTAACGCTATAAATTATATGAAATAAGATCATATGAACAGAGTTCCTGAAACTGCCTTGGATAGTTACAGTAGGTCCTTTATGCATAAATTTTATTTGTAAATGCAAAATGGAGAAATGTTCTAAAGGTTGGCTGAGATTACCAGAGATTGACTTTAATTGTTCCCCCCCCATACTTTTATAAATGACCCAAATCCCATGAGTACCCAAAGGATGGCTAAGGTTGGACACATACAACCCCCCAAGTCAAAAAAAGTAGACTACGCCCTTGTTGACCTGCTCCTTTTATAACCACGGGTTGTTAAGAAATGTGATGTCTCTCATCTCACAGAAGCCAACGAGTCCCATCGTGAATGGCTGGGTCTGATCATTCTTCTGGTCCTGATACTCGTGTGCTTCTGTCCTGGATTCTGTTACTGTGTTACTAAAGACCATGCCATGTGGGAACCTTTCAAGTTAGTCTCGTGATGACCGTTGTGATGACAGTGTTTTGACCATTTAAAGGGCTAACAAATGTTCAGTTTCTCTTCAACATATTGATCCTTTAATAGAAAAAAAAAAGTTCTTTACAGAAAATAAACTAATTTTGCTTATTAGCATTATTCCTAGAAAATGGTGTGAGTATGAGTTGGGTTCATGTTCAAAAATTAGACTAAATATAATGAAATATGCCTGCCTACAAAATTTCTTTTTTCCTTGTTTTCATAAGCTAAACTTGAGAGAAATAAGAACCAGCCCGGATCCCACAGTAATTCACTTTTTCATAATTTAGTTAGGTCTTAACAGAATATTACTATATTTTTTTAATTAAAACTTGTTCTAATGTTGGTCTTCCATGTTGGCCTTCCATATTAACTTTTAAACTAACAGGGAGCAATGTGAAACTTCGAATGTTTTAGACAGAATGCCGTTTGGAGGCAGTGACAAGACATAAGCTAGGCAATCCATAAACATTTTCAATTTCAAAATTTTAAAATTTCAAATTTTGTTAAAAAATATTTTTTAGGAGAACCGGCAGTAAAATCTATTGCCGTCTTTCAGGAAAACCATATGTGGAGGCTACTGAGTGAGTTCTTGTGGTGTACTTTGTTTACAGTGTCATCAAGTGCTTCTCACTTGCTGGCAGATATCTTTACAAAGAACTGCTGTCCATTATAATATAGAAATGAATACAAAATATTTATTATATGTATTTATATAATAATTTACCCTATAATAAATGGAGGCAATTTAAATTAGAATTTAGAAATGAAATGAATTATTATCCAATCTCTTGTTCACCATTTGTCAAATTTCATCAATCAAAACATAAAAGGCAAGCATGTTTTTAAAAATAGAACATTAATTTCAATTTTTTTTCATGAGACTTCAAATATAATTGCTTTAACTTTAATAATTTTGCAAACATTACAATACCGGTTAGAACTGTGTCATTTTAATAATAAAAGATTCATGTTGATTATTCTTTAAAATTGCATTGCAGCCCGTTTTAGAGAAATTAAAAGATATACTTTTATGATCTTGATTGTAGTCTTGCACCATAAATGGATTTTTGATTTACAGGGAAGATGATGATGATAAAAATCTCCTGGATCATGAGTCAATCCATGAAACTCCCTCTGGGGCTGGACTTTGGCAGCCTGATTCCTTGGCACACGATGAGAATGTTGACTTCAAGCCGCAGCAACGTGCCTTAACTAGGAGGCCCTCCATACCTCAGGCCGCCCACATTCGAGAGGGTCAGGCCCTCCAGCATCAGGAACCTCCAAGACAGAAATCTCCAGTGTTAAGCACCCAGGTGGAAATTTCTCAAAGGCAGGAGACCCAGGCGATGAATTCTCAGATACAGGAGACCCAGGCCAAAGACTATCACAAATTGGAAACTAAGGCAATGGATACTCCAAGACAGGACATCCAGACTAAGGAATTTCCAAGAAAGAACGCCCAGACTTTTCCAAAACAGGATACCAAAGCAATGAACGCTCAGAAACAGGACACCCAGGAGATGGAATCTGAGAGACATGACACCCAGGTGAGGGACTCTCACAGTTTAGTACCACTAGACAGTCAACTGCAGGCCTCCCATGTGCAAATATTGCCTCCCTTAGCCACTGAAACTCAGGGCACTCAGTATCAAGGCTTTGAGGACCATGCTACCCAAATTCCTGATACAATACCTGACCATCACATCTGGCCAGGTAAGCACAGATTTATTCTCTTCTAATATCTGATATGATGTGTGCGTGTTCCTCTGCCAACCTAAATCTGATATGATGTGTGCGTGTTCCTCTGCCAACCTAAATCTGATATGTGTGCGTGTTCCTCTGCCAACCTAAATCTGATATGATGTGTGCGTGTTCCTCTGCCAACCTAAATCTGATATGATGTGTGTGTTCCTCTGCCAACCTAAATCTGATATGATGTGTGCGTGTTCCTCTGCCAACCTAAATCTGATATGATGTGTGTGTGTTCCTCTGCCATACTAAATCCAAACTTTACCAAATGTGCTTGACTCATTTGATATATTATTCTAAAAGGGTATACCCGTATTTACTATCAGACATCTTGTTTTACTTGCATGGTGTTAACCTACACCAAGGGCAGACATATTGTTTTACTTGCATGGTGTTAGCCTACACGGAGGGCAGACATATTGTTTTACTTGCATGGTGTTAGTATATAACTTACACTTGTATTTATGTTGGAATCATCTCATTTAAATCTATACCGGTACTTGACACAGTATAAACTTACATTTGTATTTATGTGGCATCATTCCATGTATATCTATACTTGACACAGTATAAACTTACTCTTGCATTTATGTCTGGAACACTCCATTTATATCTCTACTTGACACAGTAAAACTTACACTTGTAATTATGTTGGCATCATTCCATTGTGTAGGGGCAAAAGGCAAAACCCAGCTAGCCTTTCCACCACAAGGCAGAAGCAAACTGACTTTTAAACCTAAAAAAAAGACAAAGGGCAGAGTGTTCTCATGCAAGGAAGTGAAAAGTGGGCCGACACACTCACAGAAGCCAAGCATCAGGACAGATTCCTACCTCAAGTTACCAAGAGATAGTCAGTCATTCTACCAAACAGTGATGCCAACACCGACGCGTCGACAGTGCAGCGGTATAACTTTTCCCAGACAAGAGTACAGCAATTTAACATTTCCCAGACGACAACATAGCAATCTATCCTTCCAAAGTTTCCCCAGGTCAGACTGTTCCGACTTAACGGGTCGCCATGGAAGGACGTATCAGTTCAGTTCCGACTTAGAGACGCCTAGCTTTTGTCAACGCTACAGGAATGACAGCTTACCTCCAAATTCAGTGTGTCAGAAATATGCCCAAATATCAACTCGAGAATATGCTCAACCATCAACTCAACAATATGCATCAACTCGCTTACTCAAGTCACCATGTGGCTCATTGGGCTATCAACCATTAACTCAACAATATGCCCAGGCATCAACTCGAGAATATACTCAACCATCAACTCAACAATATGCATCAACTCGCTTACTCAAGTCACCATGTGGCTCATTGGGCTATCAACCATTAACTCAACAATATGCCCAGGCATCAACTCGAGAATATACTCAACCATCAACTCAACAATATGCATCAACTCCCTTACTCAAGTCACCATGTGGCTCATTGGGCTATCAACCATTAACTCAACAATATGCCCAGGCACCAACTCGAGAATATACTCAACCATCAACTCAACAATATGCATCAACTCCCTTACTCAAGTCACCATGTGGCTCATTGGGCTATCAACCATTAACTCAACAATATGCCCAGGCATCAACTCGAGAATATACTCAACCATCAACTCAACACTATGCATCAACTCGCTTACTCAAGTCACCATGTGGCTCATTGGGCTATCCAAAAACTTTACGTTTAATCTGTGAGTCCAATAGTCCACCACAAGCCGCGGAGGTTAAGCCCCAGACTTTGGACTCTCCTATGACCCCTTCATCAACCACACACGCTGTGAACCGAGACAAGAACCATGTACAGATAACCAGTAAGACGGTGAAACCAGCGAGCAAACGCCTTAAGGATACAGTTGTAACCGGTAAAGCTATGAGGCATGACCAAAGACCCTCAGGATCAGAACAATTGAAACTGCAGAGCTGCCTCACCAAGGTACCCAGGTCAAAGTTCAAACAAGGTAGCAAAAGTCGAAGCTCCATGCTCAAGTCATCAAAAAGTTGGCCAGATCAAATGGAGTCGGAGCTCCCCACAGAAGTGAGCTTACAGCCCAAGGGCCAAGATCAGAGAAAATTAGTCAGGCCATCATTGCAACTAACCGACCAAGAGAAAGGTCTTTTTAGGTCAGACGATCACACATCCTTGCAGCTAACCGACCAACAGAAGGGTCATTTTAGGTCAGATGGTCGAGCGTGCTTGCATCCATTAAACCAGCAAGATCATGGAAGGTTAGGCGGTCATGGATCAGTGCAGCCAGTGACACAACAAAAAGGTCATCTAAGATTAGCGACTAAAACTTCATTGCAGCCAAGAGTACAACAGACAGGTCATGTTAGGTCAGGAAGGCAGCCATCATTGCAACCAATGTCACTAAAGCAAGATCATGTTAGGCCAGGAAGTCAACCATTATTTCAACCAATGTTACAACAGCAAGATCATGTTAGGTCAGGAAGTCAGCCATCAATTCAACCAATTTTACAACAGCAAGATCATGTTAGGTCAGGAAGTCAGCCATCAATTCAACCAATTTTACAACAGCAAGATCATGTTAGGTCAGGAAGTCAGCCATCAATTCAACCAATGACACAACAGCAAGATCATGTTAGGTCAGGAAGTCAGCCATCAATTCAACCAATGTTACAACAGCAAGATCATGTTAGGTCAGGAAGTCAGCCATCAATTCAACCAATTTTACAACAGCAAGATCATGTTAGGTCAGGAAGTCAGCCATCAATTCAACCAATTTTACAACAGCAAGATCATGTTAGGTCAGGCAGGCAGCCATCAATTCAACCAATTTTACAACAGCAAGATCATGTTAGGTCAGGAAGGCAGCTCTCATTTCAACCAATTTTACAACAGCAAGATCATGTTAGGTCAGGAAGTCAACCATCATTTCAAACACTGTCACAACAGCAAGATCATGTTAGGTCAGGAAGGCAGTCATCTTTGCAGTCAAGGTTACAACAGCAAGATCATGTTAAGTCAGGAAGGCAGCTATCATTTCAACCAATATTACAGCAGAAAGATCATGTTAGATCAGGAAGGCAGCTCTCATTTCAACCAATGTTACTACAGCAAGATCATGTTAGGTCAGGAAGTCAACCATCATTTCAAACAATGTCGCAACAGCAAGATCATGTTAGGTCAGGAAGGCAGCCATCTTTGCAGTCAAGGTTACAACAGCAAGATCATGTTAAGTCAGGAAGGCAGCCATCATTTCAACCAATGTCACAACAGCAAGATCATATTAGATCAGGAAGGCAGCTCTCATTTCAACCAATATTACAACAGCAAGATCATGTTAGGTCAGGAAGGCAGCCATCATTTCAACCAATGTCCCAACAGCAAGGTCAGGTTAGGTCAGGAAGTCAGCCATCAATTCAACCAATGACACAACAGCAAGATCATGTTAGGTCAGGAAGGCAGCTATCTTTGCAACCAGTGTCCCAACAGCAAAGTCAGGTTAGGTTAGGAAGTCAGCTATCATTGCGACCAATGTCACAACAGCAAGATCATTTCAGGTTACATGGTCAACAATCAATACAGCAGGATTGTAACTTAAGATCGCATAGGCAATCTGGGCCACAGCAGACAGCTAAGCAAAAAATAGATTTACAGAAACTTAATAATGTCCAATTGTGTAGAGCTCCATCATTACAACCCACAGCACGGCCATCTTGTCAAAGCAGACCATCCAACATTCCAGCCCTTCAGCCATTTACAAACCCGATTTCAATAGAAAGCAACGATACGAGCTTTGTAAATAGAATATGCCTCCGAATGCCCCCCGAGAGATCTTACGTGCCGAAATGTGGACCCGTACAATCTAGTTGTGATCCTCATGACATCTGTCGGCCAGTTTACAATCCGTACGCCTTTGGTAGCCCCTACACCAAAACCCCTGGCAATCTGCCAACGGTGGACCTTCTGTGTAATCCTTTCTACATGAGTCCCTTCACCGGCTTCCCCGGGAAACCTGATGTCAATCTTTACAACACGGGCTGTGAGTGGAACCTGCGTGAAAATGCAGCGGCACAGCAGAAATGTATTGACAAGCTGAACTTTTCTAGAAACAATTCAACCCCAACCTGTCGGCACCGGTTGAACAGGCATCGGAGAAATCATCCGAGATCTTGTCACCCAAACGTTGGAGCCCCACCGGGAACGGGTTTGAAGGAAGATCAAAATGTTGCAGTTCAATACACATGGATGTGTGGCATCTGGCAGATCTAGATCCACACTAGGTGAGCCCAACAGATTTGTAGTGAAGTGAGCAGAGTGTAGATAGGTTGTACCACAAAAAGTCAATCAAGTACACTTGGAATTATAGTTCATAGAGTCAATTAGTGCTACAGACCCATTGCACTACCATAGTATAGATAAATGGTGCGACAGATTGATTGCACTACCATAGTATAGATAAATGGTGCAACACATTGATTGCACTACCATAATATAGATAAATGGTGCGACAGATTGATTGCACTACCATAGTATAGATAAATGGTGCAACATAACGTTCTGTTTTTCATTTTCTCAAAGTTAAATTGCTTAAACAGATATATCAGAATTCATGACAAAATTTACCTAAACAAAGCAGATAAACACTAATACTGGACCCAATCTGTAGCAATAGCATATTAATATGAGGAACATATGAACATAAGGAATACATGTCTTATAACAGATATCAGAAACACTAACACAACAGTAGCACAACAACACTAACACAACAGTGGCACAACAACACTAACACAACAGTGGCACCACAACACTAACTAACACAACAGTGGCACAACACTAACTAACACAACAGTGGCACAACAACTCTAACACAACAGTGGCACAACAACACTAACACAACAGTGGCACAAAAACACTAACTAACACAACAGTAGCACAACAACACTAACACAACAGTAGCACAACACCACTAACACAACAGTAGCACAACAACACTAACACAACAGTGGCACAACACACTAACACAACCGTGGCACAACAACACTAACACAACAGTGGCACAACAACACTAACACAACAGTAGCACAACACTAACTAACACAACAGTAGCACAACAACAGTAGCACAACAACAGTAGCACAACAACACTAACACAACAGTAGCACAACAACACTAACACAACAGTAGCTGGCATCCGTCCGTCACAATGTGACGATGGAGTGGGCTTCGTAGGACGAAATCCACATAGCCTGGGATTATTATACTTGAAGGATTATAAGCCGGTTCCCAACAGCAAATCGCCTCTCTCCACGCTGCTGGGTAACCCAAGGGAACATCATTGGATGATACAGCTTGGCACCAGTGACGTCGCAGGAGTTGTCGGAATGTTTCATTGTATCAATGTTATCCGCCTTTCGGGACTCCATCTCCGGGTTTGATTTCAGAGTTTCCTTCTCTTAGATGAGTTGCCGTCCAAGGTTAACGAGTCCCATCTACCCGGGGTGCTGGTGGTGTTTTTTGCTCTAGCTGGAATTGAACTCCAGACCACCAACTTGAGATTTGCTCAGTTTAGACCACTCGGCCACCCAGCACAACAGTAGCACAACAACACTAACACAACAGTAGCACAACAACACTAACTAACACAACAGTAGCACAAAAACACTAACTAACACAACAGTAGCACAACAACACTAACACAACAGTAGCACAACAACACTAACACAACAGTGGCACAACAACACTAACACAACAGTAGCACAACAACACTAACACAACAGTAGCACAACAACACTAACACAACAGTGGCACAACAACACTAACACAACAGTAGCACAACACACTAACACAACAGTAGCACAACAACACTAACTAACACAACAGTAGCACAACAACACTAACACAACAGTAGCACAACAACACTAACACAACAGTAGCACAACAACACTAACTAACACAACAGTAGCACAACAACACTAACTAACACAACAGTAGCACAAAAACACTAACTAACACAACAGTAGCACAACAACACTAACACAACAATGGCACAACAACACTAACACAACAGTAGCACCAGGGCAACCTATGCGGCCGCAGTGGGCCCCGCACTTTTTTTTCTAATACAAAATCTTAATTTTCACTTATTATCCTTATCCCTACCCAGACTGGGCCCCGCGCAATCCATTTCGCATAGGGCCCCGCATTTGTTTGGGCTGGCCCTGAGTAGCACAACACTAAAAAAACAACAGTAGCACAACATTAACATAATAAATAGCACAACATTAACAAAATAAATAGTACAATAAATAGCACAACATTAACTCAATAAATAACACAACATTGACACAATAAATAGCACAACATTAACACAATAAATAGCACAACATTAACACAATAAATAGCACAACATTAACACAATAAATAGCACAACATTGACATAATAAATAGCACAACACTTATTAACACAATGTACTAGGACTTACTAGGATAATCTAAGGTTTAGAGTCATTGTTTTAAATTGCTTTACTTTACTGAACTCAATTCTTCCACATCCCAATTAAAACCAAAAAACTCCACAATGTCTTGTCTTATTTTTATTAGTACTAATAACTAAGCACCTCCTATTTTGTATTGATGTCTTATTTTTATTAGTACTAATAACTAAGCACCTCCTATTGGAATGAATTCAGTTTATTAGTACTAATAACTAAGCACCTCCTATTGGAATGAATTCAGTTTATTAGTACTAATAACTAAGCACCTCCTATTGGAATGAATTCAGTTTATTAGTACTAATAACTAAGCACCTCCTATTGGAATGAATTCAGGACCAGAGTAAATCTTGAAGAATAAAACAACACCTAAAGATGCCTTCATTTCTGTATTGTTTAAGGTTCTTTTATTACTTGAATAAACAAAGAATTGTGTTCAGAATACTGACTTATGTTAATTCCACAATTTTGTTTCCTTGCGTGTGTGGTTCTGCCGGAGACTTATGTTAATTCCACAATTTTGTTTCCCTGCATGTGTGGTTCTGCCGGAGACTTCAGCACATCAAAATTGGCCTCCACCATAGACTTGACTTGCTTCATATCTTCAAACTCAGATTGTCTAGTTTCTTGTAGTAGGACAAAGAGAACATTACATAAATTAATATATACATGAGTGAAGTGGCTAAATACTGCCCCAGGGGTGAACTCTCAAAAGACCACCCCCCTCAAACACACAGCATTTATATCGTGTTATATAAAATTATAAAACTCAAAAGAGCCATCAGGTTACACTGACCCCTTAGCTACCCCCTGGGTAGGGCATATAAAGATTACAAGATACGCAATATATTTACCTAAGACCTCTAGTACCGGTACTATTAATATTGATCAATTGTATAGGTGTGTTAGTTGTAATGTTAAATTTGTCTCCAGCAAGGAATGTAACACACTTTAATTATTAAAAAAAAAAATTTGTGTTTAATTTTGAAAACACCATCTTTGGTGCACCCCCATCTTAATTTTTTTTTCGGGGGCTGGAGGGTATGTGCACCCCATCTTAATAAGTGAAAAACATTTTTTTCTGCAAATCACATTTAAAAAATATAAGCACAACTAGAAGATACATGTCATTGGTCATCATTAAAACTATAATGAATGTGTAAACTTTCAAAGACTTTCTATTTAATTTAGTGATGCAAAGGATCGATTCACAAATGTTTAACTTTATTGATGACAAAACAATGAACAGTTGGGTCAAATAATTGCTACTGTTGGCACATTATTAAAGACATGACCAGACCTACCTAAATCATGTCAGTTTTGGTATAGTGATAAAGACAAAACTAGACCTATTTAATTGCTACTGTTGGTAGGGTATGGAAGACATGACCTTGACCTAATCTTGTTTGTAATTATTGGTTTCTTATTGAAGACCTATCTAATTCAAACTGGGTCAATAGTAACAGCCTATGTACACCAATACCATAAAATTGTTTGTTTGTTTAGGTCACCCATATTGTAGGTGATCTAAAATGTTCAAACACACCCCCCCACCCCCACCCCAATACTTTTCATAGACACCTCCATGCATAAGTACAATGAGCCTTCAACCCCTGGACCTTAAAAAAAAAACAAAAACAAATCAATTTATTTATGACACAATTATGATATCAAAGAAACAAAAAAGTCATAGATTTTAACCCGTTTGGTGAGCCCAGTGGTTCCCAAAATTTGGTGCAGGGCCAAGCCTTTATTTAAAAGAAATGTAATCACTATCTCATGAGGTGTTTTTGTTAGAATGCGATAGTGTGCCTGGTGAAAATGTACATTTGGCAAGAGTTCTGAAAATTTAAAAAAAAAACACTGGCGTAGCACATGGAACATACCATAAGGTTATCCCATAAAAGGTAACATGCTATTTCTATTTTTTAACTGGCACTGCAGCCGAATTCAGTGGTGGTTGGTGTTTTCTCCTCAGCTCGAGGGAGCTCCACGCCCAACCTAGGCTCCATGCTTAGGGCCCCCAAACTCCTAAGAACGGCTCTGCCACCCCCCTATAAATTTGACATGTCCCACACTTTAAGAGCACTTCATCACAATTTGGTGGACACTTCTCACACACACAGACCTCCCCTAAACATGTGATGTCATTAATGATGGCTTCATAGGAAAATGGTGGACTCAGTATTACTGTTGCTACCGGTTCCACATACTATCTAACATTTTCCCTAGTGAAAACACAAAGCAACAGTATGACAACAATTACAAAACATTGGGTGATATTTTTACAGCATTATAGATATAAATAGACTACTTATGGACTGTCAAAATTTCAGGATAATAATAGCAGATTTATTATTTTTTGTGTTAATAAATGTTTGTACACTCTGCTGCTTCCACCCCAGCCTTACGCATAAATATGCAAAATGGACAACCCCCCTAAGTGTGTATGTACTATATGGATAGCCCCTTATTGAAGACCTACCTAATTCAAACTGGATCAGTGGTAACAGCTTGTGCACACCCATGCCATAACGCTGCAGCCAGCTCAGAAGGAACGTCAATTTTTTCTCAGATTTAAACAGTTTAGACTTGAATGAATTTAAGTCTTCTGATGCTTCTTGACTTTTTAGTTCTAGGATAATAACAATGTATTAATTACTAAATATGGGTGTCTTGCTAATTCCTTGATTGTTGATCCAGATTCTGTGGTTCAGTGATAAAATGCATTTAAAATCAGTTAAGATTTACATTTCAGACATAAACAATATAAACTCAGAGTAGTAAGAAAAAATATGTTTTTAGCTATAAGAGAAAATGTACTTTCAAAATTTCTCAGAACAATTGCCTGTGTTTTCAATCACAGCACACAACAATCAATTAAGAGCTACTGAGAAAAAATAATTTTTACAAATTTGTGGTCTTGCTCTGTTCAACAGTACACTACAAGTCAGATACTAGGTGTATTCTGTGGTCTTGCTCTGTTCAACAGTACACTACAAGTCAGATACTAGGTGTATTCTGTGGTCTTGCTCTGTTCAACAGTACACTACAAGTCAGATAGTAGGTGTATTCTGTGGTCTTGCTCTGTTCAACAGTACACTACAAGTCAGATACTCGGTGTATTCTGTGGTCTTGCTCTGTTCAACAGTACACTACAAGTCAGATACTCGGTGTATTCTGTGGTCTCGCTCTGTTCAACAGTACACTACACATCAGATACTAGGTGTATTATGTGGTCTTGCTCTGTTCAACAGTACACTACAAGTCAGATACTCGGTGTATTCTGTGGTCTTGCTCTGTTCAACAGTACACTACAAGTCAGATACTAGGTGTATTCTGTGGTCTTGCTCTGTTCAACAGTACACTACAAGTCAGATACTAGGTGTATTCTGTGGTCTCGCTCTGTTCAACAGTACACTACAAGTCAGATACTCGGTGTATTATGTGGTCTCGCTCTGTTCAACAGTACACTACACGTCAGATACTCGGTGTATTATGTGGTCTCGCTCTGTTCAACAGTACACTACACGTCAGATACTAGGTGTATTATGTGGTCTCGCTCTGTTCAACAGTACACTACACGTCAGATACTAGGTGTATTATGTGGTCTCGCTCTGTTCAACAGTACACTACACGTCAGATACTCGGTGTATTATGTGGTCTCGCTCTGTTCAACAGTACACTACACATCAGATACTAGGTGTATTATGTGGTCTTGCTCTGTTCAACAGTACACTACACATCAGATACTAGGTGTATTATGTGGTCTCGCTCTGTTCAACAGTACACTACACATCAGATACTAGGTGTATTATGTGGTCTCGCTCTGTTCAACAGTACACTAGCTCTGTTCAACAGTACACTACACATCAGATACTAGGTGTATTATGTGGTCTCGCTCTGTTCAACAGTACACTACACATCAGATACTAGGTGTATTATGTGGTCTCGCTCTGTTCAACAGTACACTACACATCAGATACTAGGAGTATTATGTGGTCTCGCTCTGTTCAACAGTACACTACACATCAGATACTCGGTGTATTATGTGGTCTTGCTCTGTTCAACAGTACACTACACATCAGATACTCGGTGTATTCTGTGGTCTCGCTCTGTTCAACAGTACACTACACATCAGATACTAGGTGTATTCTGTGGTCTCGCTCTGTTCAACAGTACACTACACATCAGATACTAGGTGTATTCTGTGGTCTCGCTCTGTTCAACAGTACACTACACATCAGATACTAGGTGTATTCTGTGGTCTCGCTCTGTTCAACAGTACACTACACATCAGATACTAGGTGTATTATGTGGTCTCGCTCTGTTCAACAGTACACTACACGCCAGATACTAGGTGTATTATGTGGTCTCGCTCTGTTCAACAGTACACTACACGTCAGATACTCTGTGTATTCTGTGGTCTTGCTCTGTTCAACAGTACACTACAAGTCAGATACTCGGTGTATTCTGTGGTCTTGCTCTGTTCAACAGTACACTACAAGTCAGATACTAGGTGTATTATGTGGTCTTGCTCTGTTCAACAGTACACTACAAGTCAGATACTCGGTGTATTCATTGGTCTTGCTCTGTTCAACAGTACACTACACGTCAGATACTAGGTGTATTCTGTGGTCTCCCTCTGTTCAACAGTACACTACACATCAGATACTAGGTGTATTATGTGGTCTTGCTCTGTTCAACAGTACACTACACGTCAGATACTATCAAGTATGTTTGTTTGGTTTTCCTCAGTGTGTACAATCCACCACCTTTACATTTTCTGCTTCTCCAGATCAATCCAGGATGATAAATGTATGTGGTCTTATCAAACTATTTTTATCAACAAGGTTTATGCTACCAACTACCACTAGTGTTATATTTAAATTTAATCAATACAGAATTGTCATTTGTAAGATTATAAAATTTAATAATTGCAGATAAACTTTTTTTTTTTGCTGATTACCTTTCTTGACAACAGTCATGGAAGTTTTAAGCAGCAAAATTAGGTCAGAGAGAGCAGACGACATGAAGGTCAAGCTGTGTACCGTTCCAGGTCCAGAAACTAGCATTTTAACATCTTCCAATAATGTCAAGTAGAACTCATGAGATGAATTTTCAGACTTGTTCTTCTGAAGAAGAAACATCTTATAGGGTACTAGCAATATAATAAATATGATCTATCAAACATACACAAATTGTTATTGTTACCTACACTGTGCCACAATGGCTAGAAACATGTTTGCCCTGTCTTGTTGTTGCTAGATTTGATAGCACACAATCAATTTTGTTTTATTAATTGTTTAAAAAATTCCTGAACAAGTCTTCAGTGTAAGCTAATTCAGCAAGCGGAAAGGATGGGACTATATCTGCTTTGAAGTGTGATGCAACATTTCAGCTGATGGAAAAAAAATAATTATGGCATCGGCATGGCTATCATTTCTTATTTGTAAAATCAATTCATTAGACTAATAATAGTAATTATAATAAGAAAGAGTGCAACATGTATAAAGAGTAAGAGTGAGAATGTTAGAGAGAGACATAGAGAGAGAGAGTGAGAGAGAGAGAGTGAGAAAGACTGATAGACAGGTAAAATAAATGAATAAGGCTAAGATTAAACTATTTGAGTTGAAACATTCTAATACGAATTATTTTGCCCATACTGCTAATGCAATTGTCCTGCCATTGTCCTTCAAATCTTTAGAAATGTATACCCTGTACCTTTAAGGGGGTAGGCTACCAAAAAATTTTTTTTTTTAATTAACCAACTTAGAGCAAATATTTTATTATGGTCATGTTTAGCTATTAATGGAGATATATTTTCATGCTTTAAAAGAAAAAAAGTTATTTGGTTGCAATGGCGGCCATCGTGAAAATAATACCCAGTCTAAAAGTTTAAAAACAAAGATATATATTGCTTAAAAAATGATTGATTCATGAACTTCAATTATATTTAGAGGTACTGAGCTAGTTTAATTTCCTTCAAACTTTTAAAAACATTTTTTTTTTAATTTTTAAAATTTCCCTCGGCAGAAAACGTTTAAAATTTACCATCCTAAGAAAATTTTAAAATTATTTTTAAAAAAGTAATTGACCAAATTGACTTTTGAATAGCTAAATAGTTAAAGGAAGATACAGAACAAATTTTATTATTCTAGCTTGTATATTAGCTGAGATTTTAGAATTCTTCGTTACAAAATGACAGAAAAAAACAATTTTGAGAAAAATCAATTTTAAACTTTAAAAGTGAAAAATGTTAAGTTTATTATGAAAATCAAGTTCTTTTACATAGTTTTTTTTTGTTCAGCAACATGGACATGGTGGTTTCTTATATTATTGAACTGTTGAATGCACCAGGAACATGGGTCTCACATTCTCAAACTTCACTCAGGTGCTCTCATCAAAATCACAATTTAAAAAAAATAAATTTCTTCTCGAATAAAGCTAATTTGTGTTGTATAAGAATTTTTTGTTCAGAATTTTAGTATAACACAAATTATCTGAAGTCGCCAATCAATCCTATTTGTCCATGATCCTTTTAACCATACTTAGATGACAAGGTTATGTTGCTGTCACCATCACTGAAGTCGAAGCTTAAATAGTTTCATAGTAGCAATGCTATGTTGAAACTTTTGTACCTATTCTGTGTACCTCTTTCAGCTATAAGGTAACTCATACCAGAGGTGACTGAGTTATTTGTATATCAGAAATTTAATAATTGGGCAGATACTTGCTCATAAATGCTTTGTGTCTTCGGCATAGCGCAATTTTTATACTTCGTGCAGGTTATAAATTTTGCGGTGCAGCTGGATTGTTTATGGCAGATATCATAGATTGCAACTTTTCATAGTCCCTGCCATTGTCCTTCAAGCCTTACAGCCTATAATTGATAATGACTTGGTTATCAAGGGTACACTCACAATCTAGTCATTTTTATATTGATAGTATTTACTATTTTGTTTTGCAATCAGCTGTAAGTTATGGCTTCTGCAATTTGTCCATCCCACTGCAGACAGAAGAAAATTGGTAAAAGCTAGTATTATGATCATATCTAAATCAATGTTTAGCAGTCCCTCTGTTGAATTCTTGTCACTGGAGAATTAACTTTTGCTCGGCTCTGTAGTACTTATTGGGGGCTGGAATGAAATGTAAAAATTATATAAACATCATTAGCAAATAATATATTGACATTGATCTCAATAAGTCTATCAGTATTATTTTGATGTTGTTTAGGATTGCTTGACTTAATATTTATTTTATTATAATTACTATTATTAGTCTAATGAATTGATTTTACAAATAAGAAAAGATAGCCATGCTGATGCCATAATTATATTATAAAACTAATTAGGCTATTACTAAAAATAATTGTATGCAGATAAAATAAATGAATAAGGCTAAGATTAAACTATTTGAGTTGAAACATTCTAATACAAATTATTTTGCCCATACTGCTAATGCTAATAATTATAGTTAGTATTATTAAAACGGCATAATATTGCGTTGTTATTGTTAGCCTTAGGCTTCGGCCAACTTAGGCTAGGCCTATTACTTTGAACTACTTGATTATTTTCAATGTCGTTTTGTTAGCCCAAACATAAATCAATAGGCTTAGAATTCATATAACTTAACAATTCACTTGATTGGTAAATATAAAGACTCAAAGTAGAAACTTATGCAGTTCTCAGCATTAGCTAAACATTACTAAACAATCCACACACACCACCATCATGGCATCACATGGGCAGTACTGAAGTCCGTACTGAATAATTTCAACTATCACCGATCGCGTGTTGCTAAATTATGGTAATTTTTTTTTAGCATACTTACCTTGAATTTCTTGCTTTCGCCGAGTCGGTAAGGTTGTAAATGTAAATTTTAAAATCAAAATATGCCGATGCTTTCGTTTGCAAAATCTGGTTCTGTACACAGAACCGCAATCCGGTTAACACACATAAACAACTCGTTTGCGCATGCGCGAGGCATCAGTATCTTGGTTACCCCATGTCTGGACCAATGAAAATCGGCAAAATAATTATAATAATAGAACCAAGGAATATCCTACACACATTACGCTAGTGGATCCGATTATTTGTAGCAATTATATTTACTGAATACGATTCTAAATATTTAAAAAACTGCTTGAATTTACCTTTATGTGATATATAATAATATATTAATAAGACACGAACAAATTGTGTCAATAGAACAATATGAGTTAGCTTTAATAATAATTGTACATTATACAGAATTAAACGTTTCGGCACATGCCTTCATCAGTACAAACAAACACAACACATTTAAATAAGTATAAATTAAATTTACATAATGTCAATA